>ML781796.1:413189-428942 GCA_009831015.1 Picea engelmannii
GCAACAAGAAGACCAAACAACATATACATCCTAGACATGAAGAAGAGAGAGAAGACAGAAGCCACACAAAAGGATTCTAAGGAAGAAAATGTCCCAAAGACCAAAAATAAGGATGAAGTATTATTGAGTGCCACATGTTCAGGTGGAGCAGCCCCAAAGAAGAGAGTTACATTTTTCCATTAAACTCACGGGGAGTAGCCCTAAACTTTGCCATTGATGTCAAAGGGGGAGAGAAATTGGGATCATGATGATAGGGGGAGCATGAGTGTTTCCATCAATGACAAAGGGGGAGATTGTTGGAATATTGGTAGGTGTCATTGATGTCAACCCTAGTCATGGGTTTTGGACCACAAGATTGATAAAGGTATTTGGACATGAAGGACAATGCACATGCATATACAACACCCATGAATGGATAGTATACATCATGTTGTTTCTGGTGGTATGTGGCACGTCACGTGGATCCTCATGGTTGAGGATAAATGAATTTTTGAAGATGACAAAGTGAATTGAAGAAGGAAGTACATGTAGGCCCTGAAGATAATTAAAGAAAAGAATTGCAAAATAAGAAAGTGTGAGGTCGGCCCTAATTTTAAAAGGAAGTGACATAAATGGTATAAATAAACATCACTATACATTCATTTTACACAAGTCGAATTTCAGAGGAAATAAGACGAAAAGAAGGCCGGATTTCAAGGGAGGATGAAGTCTTTTGGTGATGTGTTCTAAGGTATGTTATTTTCAGGTCATCTTACCATTTTTGCTATAACGTTCTTTCTAGAACGATTCAGATGGTGAAATCTCTATGGTATTGAGAATACATATCAAGGTACCCCTGGTAAAAAGTTTAGCTCTTGATTCGCTACAATTAAGGAGATACACTCTGTGGAAGATAGGGTTTGTGACGAGTCCTAAAGCTAGCCAATAAACAGGTGTTCCGGGTAAAACAGTAATAACTTCTTCATACAGAATCCAAATGAAGTAGGACCACATCCATTAGAAAGATTATGGATTTTAGTTTCTTGTGTGCAAGTTTCAGAATCGGATGTTAAATATTGAGCGTGGGGCATGCTGTACAAGTTGGGTCTTCTGAACAGAACAGAATTGAATAAAGTCTACTATTCTTTCTATAACCTCTTTTTGGGGAGGATTAAAGGAGTGAAATTTGGAGGAGTTTCAGAGAATACATTCAGTAATATTATCTACAGAATCAGAGTACTCCAAGAATTGAAGAATTGCATAAATTGAAGACGTCTCAGGAAGCATTATCGGGTTCTATGTGATGATTGGTTGATGGTGATGATTTAATGTAAAGTTTTATTATCTCTCATATATTCTTGGGTAGAAGGAAGGGGAAAAGATGGAGAGTTCAACTCTCTCTTGATATTGGAGGATTGTATCTTCCTCTTGGAGGTTTATCCTTTCCTTTACATTTGGAAGTTGTAGCTACCTTTGGAAGTCATTACTTCCCTTGAACAAAAACTATTGATTATTTCTCATATATTGTGCATGGTGTATTGTGGTGTATTGGTATAACTCTTATACTATTGTTCATTTCTCATTGGATATAATTGAATGGTTTAAGTATAATTTGAAAAATGTTTTTAAATTATACTTGATTTGATTAACCCCCCTCTCAGTATCAACAACTTTGTCTCTCGTAGGTGTATCTCTTTGGGGGGATTTACTTTATCATTGGCCTTTGGCCGGACTATCTGCTTGGTGGTGACTTATGAGGGGGGAATAACTACTTTGTCTTGTAACCCTTTTCCTTCTCAGAATCCTGGGTCATCGGGGACGTCTCCCCTGGCCCTTACCACCCTAAAAAGAAAGAACCATCCCATTGTGGTGACATTAGGTGGGATTGGTTCATGTTACACCAGTTTGACCTTCAAACCTCGAGCCTTTTATCCTTGCTACAAACTAGGCAATAACATTTTGGTGTCGTTGTCGGGGACACTGAGTCAAACGTTCCTCAAGACGAAACTTTTTTGGTAAGCCTTGCCTCTAGAGTCTTTATCTTACAAGTTTATCTAGCGACACCACTTAGGGTGTTTTCCCTTATCTTTTGATAATTTCAAGAAAATTATCTGGCGACTACATTGATGACGAAGCCAACTATGACTTCACAATGGGACCTGGGAAACTAGAAGCCTTTGGACATGAGTAACATCCCAGGGTACCCTCAACAAATGCCTTTTGAATACATAGATTTGCTCCCTAGATTCACTATTGGTGATAGAGAGAGAGAGATGAATATCACATGAGAAACTTCTAGAATTTCTTCCTATCCTACCATGTTGATGATTATGCTAAAGACTTGGTCATGAAATTTTTCTCTGCCACTCTTTATTGCAATGCTAAAGAATTGGTATGACAACCTCCCCGATGCGAGCATCACGACTATGGAGCAATTTGAGGAAACCTTTCTCGGGAGATGGGGTACCCAGCTGGAAGACATCCCAGTACTATTAGAAGAGCTCGAGCATATAAAGCAAGTTGAGGATGAAACTGTCAGAGACTTCCAGGATGGATTTGAGAACATGCTATATCAAATTCCTGAAAGTCATCATCCCGAGGAGAGATTCCTTGTCCATCTCTTTACTCGTTCACTGTTGGGATATCTGAGTTTTCCCCTTACTAAGAGAGCCCCAAGGACGCTCGATGAAGCCTACAACATGGCTGCAAGGATTGAGGATAACATCTCCTTATCTGAGATAAGGTGCCTCTTTACCTCATGTACTCTCAATAGGGAGAGTTTGTTTTCCCTTGAGAACTTCATTTTTTATTTCCAAGAAGAAGTGAACAAACCATAGATCAACAAGGGATTGCTGAAGAAACAATCGAGGAGATGGAAACCGATGACTAAGTATCAACATTCCCTCTTCCTCTTAATGAATCGATCCACAAGCCTTCTCCACCTGCACAACAACAAGACGATAAGGTTAGTTTCTTTCATTTTCAGGATTTTGATCATATCTTGTTTCATGATTCAGAGAGTGATGGAGAAATGGAATCCCCGAACGAAGAGCATCTTCCTTGTTGTACAACCAAAGATGAAGGGGAAACTCATGAGGATAAGACAGTAATGCATGTTAAATATACCCAAGTCCTCGAAGCTCCTGCACAAGAAGAAAAAGTAAGTTACCCTCCTCTCCAAGATTTCGATGATTATCTACTTTATGATTTGGGAAAAGAGGAGGAAATGGGTGAGATTTTGAATGTTTTCAACCCTCCATGTTATGATACTGATACTGACATAGTTGATATTCATGAGTTCATACATGTTAGGAGACGTAGGTGGGATGCATTTGGTTATGATATGGATCCCATCTATGACATAGAGAGTCATCTCCAAGTGTTTCCTTTGCAATTATCACATCAAGTTACTCTTGACTAGTGGCAACAAGGAGATGAGATTTTTAACAATGCTCCCCAAACACCCAAGGTTGACCAAGTACCGTATTTGCTTGATGATTTTCGGTCTTACCTTGAGGGCTTTGATGAGTACTCCTCCGAGCACTTAGATTTATCCTATGAAAATGACTATCAACCACCACTATGCTAGGATTTTGATAGGAGTGAGAACATTGTTTGCCTAAAGAAGGATTCTCATGAATTTTTTCTCCAGCCACCTTTTATTACTTTACCTTGCTTTTTCATTAAAAGTGTAGTTGGGAAGTATATATTTTATATTGAGTTTCCTCCGAATCAAACCTTAGAATACAAGGGTTGGTTGAAAACTACAAGTTCAAGTGTGTTATTTCCGTGTTTCAACTTTCTCTTAAGAGTTTGTCAGTCATGTGCTAGATCCTTGTCAGTGCCTTCAGAGTGTGAAGACGCCCTGGGTGGCCAGTTTGCAGACCTATTGAGTCGATGTTCTGAACCTTGGATGTTTCATGACCCCTTCCTGAAGTGGATTGAGTACTTTCATCATAGATTGACGTGGCATGATTTTATCCCTCCCACTGCCTTCATGAGTTAGACTTTTTGATTTCCCATGATATGATATATATTCTAACCCATGACATTTTTGTGCTTGACTTATCACTATTTTGGTTTATGATGAAGCACAAAGGCAGGTATCGTGGGACGTTGTTGGATTAGCTACACTGGTTGTTTGACTACATCCAACATCCCGTCAACAGGTAAGTATAGGTAAGTAATTTTTCTTTACATTCGCATTTATGATTGCTTCATTTGAGTCCTATATCTATGTATGTTGGGGTGGCATTACCACGCCAAATTTGGTTACTAATGTCGCTATTGAGATTGAGCAGGAAGACAGGTTATGCCAGAGATTGTTGAGTTTCCCATGCGCTCTACGGCGAGCACATGTCCTTGAGTTGGAGCTAGAGGTTATCCACCACTTTCAGGGATAACTAGGAGATCATGTCTCGAGGCGATTGACTTTAGCATGGCCCTGGAGGGCCTACCTTTTCTTTCTTCCAGCATATTTATCTTGTCAGTAGTAGCATCATCCATCACCATCGTCTTGGTCCTGTGTTAGAGAAGGTTCTTGCTCCATGAGGTAATTAGTCTCGGTATCATGGTATGTGTCACTTTGATCATCAAAACCATTGAATGTATGCATATGATTCCTTTTATTTCTAACAACTTCTTGGATCTTACACTTGCCCACTTGACCATGTTTGGGGGGATTGACAGGGTGCCCTAGCAAGCCCGTGTCTGTAGGTTTTGGTTTTCCACTGGGGGGATTTCTGAAAATCCATCGTCCGCTCCCATCATAGCACCACTGTTTCATCTTGTTTCCTGCTCACTTGTCCCATTCCACTTGTCAAGGCACTGGTTGACCTATTTTCACGATTGCACCTTATCTCGTGGGAAGAAGGGTCTAAAGGCCCAGATGGTAAAAGCAAGCTGGTAAAAGATAAAATCCTAAAAATGAAACCTCGAGATGCTTCTCCCAAGAATCCCCGAGAAAACAATAAAAGGCTTCTCAACATGAAACAAGAGGGACCCAAAAAAATAATAAAACAAGACCTAAACAGAGGATAGGGGGTCTCATCATGAGCCAGCATATTAGGTCCATGGGTACCTAGAAGTTTGACATTGCCACCAGCTAGTTACCACACCAAGGCAGTGACGCTTGGTTGCATGGCCAAGGGAAAGGGTTCTCATCACGAGCCAGCCTTATCATTTATGTGAAAGTAATTGTGGGTAACACTTCCACCACTAGTCACCACGCCATAGTAGTGTCCCCTGATTATCTCTTGAACAAAAAAAAGGAAAAGCAGTAAAAGATAAAAGAATGAAAAGAATAAGAACAAAAGGCAAGAATGGGCTTGGAAAAAATGCATCGAGGACATGTACAGATCGCCTTCTAACAAAGGCACCCATAGGTAACGTTTCTTGCATCCTTGGCCCTCATTGCACCAGATGCTTGGACTTCCCTTGACCACATCACCCACTTACATGGATTGGATGAGGTCTTTTCCAGGAACTTCCCTTTTCTAGTGGACACTAGCCCAATAGGACGCCTTATCCTTTTCTCCAGACTTGTATTGTAGGCTTGTGTAACATCTTTGAGTTGTTAACTGATGTATTAGGGATTTTATGCACATGTTTAATAATATTGATGATGAGAGGTGATTGACATTGCTATGATCCCTGTGATTGATGAGCCCATAGAGGGTGTAGCTTTTGATGTGCAGGACCATGCCCGACGGACACGTACCATTTTGGACTGGTACACATGGGTAGATGATCAGTTCGGACCTCCATGGGGCTGAAGAGCCCATCATATGGATGTTGAGACCCCATTAGGGGGCAGAGACAGGATAGAGATGGATCAGGGGCTTTACACCAGAGAAGGAGAGGACGTTCCACCAGAGGCACTTTGGCAGAGCTTGACCTAGGGGGATTGACCCTCTTTCAGTGGAACGTTGGCCTTGGAAGGCTTGGGATGTCACCATTGATGACCATGACATCATCTAGCCTATTGGATGTCTTGGGAGGCAAACTGGGCAGTATTGGCACATGTGGCACGATGGAGGAGCCTAAGGAGGGCTAACATTTTGCTCCATGATGCCTCATTTTCCCTAAAATGGGCTAATGTCTCTTTTGGAGGGGCTTCATGTCTCTTTTTAGCTTGATTAGGGTTTTAATTTGACAATTTAATGTAAAACAATATGATTTTAGTATTTTGGCCTTGTCGACCTTTTTACATGACCTAAAATGTAAAATTAGGTCATGGAATGGTATAAATGAAGGATTTTCACCTTCATTTTTTCATCACAACTTACTCACTCCATAAGGAGGTCTGAAATTTGTGCCTTCTCTTGGTTTATTGGTTGACTTACTGATGCACACTTGTTGAAGGAGGATTATTTTGGCATATCTTGGCATTTCTCTTGAAGGAAGGTGTTACAACTAGGGTTTGCATTGATATTTCTTGGTTATATGTAAGTAATATTCTGCAAAACTTCTTGAATGAATGGTTGTAGTTTCGTTTCTTGCATATGTTTATAAATTTTGCTGAATAAAACCCTAGGTGACAAGCACACAAGTAGGTCCTTGTCTCATGTCCCCTTTGAGAGAAATTTTCAGCCATTGAAGAAGAAGAGAGCCTAGTCGTTGCTACACTCTCTCTCTCTCTCTCTTCATTTATTGCTAGTCGTACTATCTATAAGCTAAGAAGAGAGAGACGCCTTAAGCCTAGGTATACTACACTTAGGGCTAATTTTCTTTAGGGTTTGCTAAAAGGCCTTACTGTAGCAACACCTTGCTTCATCAAACCGTCTAGTCTTGGTTTTATGCCTCATCTTTCAGCTAGTTGTTTTTTCCATTGAGTTAAGGAAGGAGGAGAGAGCAGTGAGGCCTAGTTCACCTACACCAAGGTGAGCCTCTCTCCCCTAGGGTTTTGACTTTGGGGCCTTTCTCTAGCAACACTCCAAAGCCTCTCCCTCTAGTCCTTGACCTACTTACCTTCCCCTCCTTTAACTCTTGTGTCTTCCACTATTTGACTCCATTAACCCTAAGGCACTCATCTAAAGAGACCGCATGCTCTGAAGTGACCTTTACCACAAACAACTCTCAACACTTTGAATTAAACCCTAGCCTAGAACTAACCTTCTAACCCTATATGTTGTCGTCATCCCGTGCTATTAACACCTTTGTGCAACAAACGTTTTGTTTTATAAACAATTGAATGATGATTAAAGGCATAAATTAAATGAAGTGTTTATTTATTACTTTGAATGCCATATTGTTTCATTATTTATTGGTGAAGTGACAATTTTCATTTCTATTTATAAACATTGACTTCGTCAATATTTATGCTTATGAGATAGTCATTAATTTACATGAAGTACTAACCCATTGATCAAAGCTTGCTTATATCAATTTATTGTTGCTTTGTCTCAAGCAGGTGTATCTCTTTGGTGGGTTTTACTTTATCATTGGCCTTTGGCTGGACTATCTGCTCGGTGGTGACTTGTGAGGAGGGAATAACTACTTTGTCTTGTAATTGTTTGCCTTCTCGGGGACGTCTCCCATGGGCCTTACCACCCTAAAAAGAAAGAACCATCCCATTGTGGTGACATTGGGTGGGATTGGTTCCTGTTACACCATTTTGACCTTCAAACCTCAAGCCTTTTATCCTTGGAATCATGTCAAAGTGCAATGAATGTGAGAAAGCTTGTATGGGCACCATAGCTATAATCACCATGTGAAAAAGGAAAATAGCCACTTCAAATCTTAATTTTTGTTTAGACAATGTCCTCGAAAGTCATGATCTTTTACATATGCAAGACTTTGCATACAATACCGAGAATTGCTTATTTGACAATATGCAAGTTTTGGCTTCATTTTAAATACACATTGTTCAAATTAAGAGAAGGAAAAAATACAAGACATTAGAGATTCCTTGCAACAACATGACTTAAAGATTTCATCCTAGAATGAGTTAAACACCCGAAGTCTGAAATGCTTAGTTTAAATAAACTAGAAGTTTATTTACAACATATGCCAACATCAATATTGGTTTCCATGGCTTGAGCTTAAAAGAATTTCGAGAGATGTTTTTTTCATTAATTGGTTATTGAATTGGCTAAACAATTTTTTACCGGAGCTCTATGTTTATCCACTTGGATTATCATAAATGACCTCTCAATAAACACACACTTAAAGGGTTTGGTAAAGATGGAGGGAGTATGGGGCTCCATCATGAAGCACTTATTTGTTGCATGCCATCCTAAACAACATTGAGTGGATTGATTGCGTGAGCTCCAAGAGTTGCAAAGGAGTAAGGCATGGCGAGCCAAATCTTCTAGCATGGCATGCTCATTCCCTCCACATCGGTGACGTTGTGCTCGAGGCCCCTTCCTCCACTGCAACCGCAACAGCGAGGTCGTCCTTCACCATTCTCAGCTTAAACCCTCCTCCGCCTTTTATAGCCTTCATAACCTTCTTCCTCACGGTCCCCCATTTGCGCCACGAGCCGCGAGTGTTGCCTGGGCTCGAACCATTGATCTCTCTGCGACTACCCACCACTGATCTTGCACACAAGGCCACCAGAAATACCACCGCACATCTTTTATAAACTTTAGAACATCCTTCAACTCTTTGAAGAGGGGACCAAAAATGGCGTTGGTAAGGTATGTAACGAGGGAGAAAGGGCTTTGAAAAAAAGGGCAAACAAGGATGAAGAGATGGTCAATTTTTATTGGCATTAGATCGACGACGAAGGCTCTCAGAGGAACCTCCCCTTAAAAAACGTTTTCCGCCTAATTAGATAGTAATACTATACTAGCACAATCACATAATTGTGGCTGATGAATGCCAAACAGATTTTATTTGCAAACAAACCCTAACACTGTAAGCATAACACTAGTCAACGTTTGAATTTTGAAGCCATTAAAGATGTCGTTTTCATTTGCAAACAAACCCTAACAGTGTAAGCATAACACTAGTCATCATTTGAATTTTGAAGCTATTAAAGATGTTGTTTCGCTGAAGGCCAAATTGATTATGAACAATAAATTTCATTCATTAATTTGAAAGGACAACTAAAAATATGCCAGCATCTTCAATTACTGACCATAAAATTAAGATTTAAAGTTAAAAAATCATTAAATATAAGTGTAAATATCAAATGTTTAATTCCATTTAACTCAAATAAAAATAAAACTAATACATTTTTTTTAATATTTTAACAAACTAAAAGATGGTGAAAACTAGTCGCTGTCACTTACCGAATATCTATCGAAGAAATTAAATATCGTATTCACTGAGTAGTACAACCGTCCAATCGATATAGATCAACAACGTGGTCAGTTTTTGGGTAAATGCAAAAATATCACATCTACGTCTGGATATATGTAGTTTAGTGGACTTAATGGACTTCAGCTTTGGCCTTGGCGGATTAGTTTTTCGTACATTGAACGTCCAACAATATTTCAGAATAGTTACAACATTTTCAAGGCATGGAGATAATATCATGGATGATCAATAGAAGCAACTGGTAATTGCTCACCATGTCAACGTACCTTGCTGTAAGCTTAATGTGGTTAGCGTGCTTCTGTCAAAAATGAGGGATTTAGTTTAAAGAATGATTATATTAAAGGTAAAATAAAATAAAATCTTACAAACTTTATAAATGTTGGGATGAGTAATATCTACTCTGCTAAACAGTATTGAATACTGCACCAGGTAATGTATTACACAGTACACATTATTGAATGCTTTATTAGGTAATGTATAAATAATTTAATATAAAAGTAATTTAAATTTAACAACTTATACACCACATGATTTAGGTAATGTATTACACAGTTCACATTATTGAATGCTGTAGTAAGTAATGTATAAATAATTTGATATAAAAGTAATTTAAATTCAACAACTTATACACCGCATGATTCAATATTATAGGATGGATATTAACCATCTTTGAAAATAGATACTTTACATGAATTTTATTAAATATTCAAAAAAGTAGCGGTAATTAAAGGCTTTAAATTTCATTACAGGGCTGTCTTCTAAGTTTCCCCTGTATTTATGAAGAAATTTATTATTAGTAGCTGCAAGGCTGGCTATTGAAACAGTCGGTAGTGATAGTTAAAGGCTTTAAATTTCATTACAGCGTTGGCTTGTAAGTTTCCCCTATATTTATGAAGAAATTTATTAATTTATTATTAGTCACTGCAAGGCTGGTTATTGAAACAGTCGGGTGTCGTTGACGGAGGCAATGTTATATAATTTGGAAGAGTTTATGTGGAAGGGACTAATTTTGCTTAATTTTAATTAAAAAAAGTTTACACTAAGGTTACCCTAAAAAGGAATAACCCTAAGGTTACACTAAAACTGTCACGTACAATTTCGAAGTATGAGACACCTGTTTCACGTGCATGTTGTTGAATGTCCAAAAGTTAGTCGTAGGTAAAGCCTTAAATTTCACGTCTGCCATCATCCGAGCCGATTTGATGTTATTTGGACGAGAGTGTTTTTAAAGATTCGTTTTTTTTAAAGTGAAAAGATTTATATAATTTGTTGGTTAATAGAATTATTATTTGCAGTTATTATATTTATTGATAGACATGGTATATAGTGTTGAGTTAGGTTTGACTTTCTATTAGTTCATGGGTGACTATAAAATATACACCCCTTTATTTAAAGTTTTAAAAAATAATGATTAATTTTAAATTTTAAATCTCATTTATCTGAAATTTTATTGGCCAAAAACTTTGAAGTCTTATTGCTGCCTTCACTTCCTCCAATGTAAATTTAATAAATATTTCTCTCAACTAGTCATTTCATGCCTACTCCTCTCCCTATCTCCTTAAACAATACTTTCATTATTATATTAGGTAGGTATATGCTACCTAGTAGCCTTGTTTATTAATGCATCTTGATTCATTATTATTAAAAAAATATGTTATTTAAAATAATTTATTATTGATTTATAAGGTATAGATTTTCATTTTTGTAAGGGATGTGTGAGTTTTAGTTCATTAACTTGTATCTTTATTTGTAAGAAAAACAAACTCTTAAACAATCAAAGTTAGTTTTAGATATTAATCCAAGGTCAATAGGAAATCCATCTCATATCCATTATTTCACAACTCAATTGTGAACCCATAGTGAGGATAGTGACCATTAGCTGCTATCCACTACTTCAAGCTCACTCATAATCATTGTTCAAGGAAAACCATGTCACTTGAAATAACATGTAGGTGGTTCCTATGGAAGCACACTTTCACTCCTACCATATGCCTTTAGGATGTTTTACATAAGGCCCTTATATAATGAGAAGTACTCTTAGGTCTTATTAAAGGACCAAAAGACATTTTAACCTAAAGAGTATCTAGAAGAAAGTCAATATCCCTTACTCTCATCCATATAATTATAATAATAGATTCATGTGTTTTTAAGTAGCATCTAACCTTATTTCCATAAACAAGACTAGATATTATACCCAATTACAATTTAACTTTTTTCCCTAAAAAAATTTAGAAAAATTTATCACTAAATTCTTTTTATTTTATTTTATTTTATTTTTTATTTGATTAATAGATTTTGTTTTTTCAAAAAAAAATTAACCTTTCCTATACATATATTCTAACTAATGGATATAAATATGTGTATACATATATTCATTTTCTCAAACAAAAAAATATATTTTTAATCACTCTAAGGCCCGTGTCAAATTCAAACTCATATGTGGTTGTGTATAGGCCGTATAATCTCAAAACAATTCAGATTTAACATTCTATACATTATTCATTATAACATTCAATATAGATCCATAAATAAACACCACATTTATTGAAATATGTGATTATTATAAAAGGATGAATAAACATTATTATAAAACAATTAATATTTTATAAGCATAAGTCAATATTTAATTTTTTGTATACTATATTCTAAGTTTTGGATAGCAAAACCTAAATAACTTTAAATTCAATTTGACATTAAATATTTTATACAAATTATGATATTAATAATATCATGAATGATTCAAATGTTAAAAAAATTAATCATAGTTAATTAGTTAGTTATGATATTTTTTATTATATATATATATAATGATTTGTTCATTAATTATTATATATTATGTATTTTTCATCAATATTCTATTTATCTCTATTCATCATAGCTCTCTGATTGTTTCAGTTATTTCCATTATATTTATACATTTTTTCTTCATTATGAATCAAACAATGATATGAGAACATTGTGATACCTATGTTCATATGAAGAAGTTCCTACGTAGAGGAGTGAGATGAGAGTAATTGGTTGATAGTCGCTGGGAGATAATGATGGTGCATGCATCTACGAGACACTGACCAACTTTCGTGCATATAAGAAAATTGTCTCAAGAATAAGACCTACCTCCCATGTGATGCGCTAGCTATCTCCAAATAAAACCTGCAATTTGTTTTTTGGTTTTTTCCACTGGTTCGATAGCGAGATAGCCAGAAGATGTGAAGACGGAATGCAACAACGCCAAGATATTCCAGAGAATAGTGACTTAAAAGAATAGTGACTTAAAAGAAGATAAACTGAATCGAGTAAAGGCATCTCGAATATGGTTTACAAACTTATTTTTGGGTTTTATAAAAATAAAAAAAGTTTTTTTTTAAAAAGAAGTTTAAAACGTTAGCCAATTTGAAAAAAATTAAAATTGTTTCTTTGGTTTTGTGAAGAAATATTTTATTTTCAAGAAAATCGTATAAAAAGAAGTACTTTTCTTTATTTTAAAGGAAGTCGTGGAATATTTATTTTGGCATGGAGATATTTTCCCATAAGATTATGAGTGTTGTCGTTATTGTTGGCGAGTTGATGGTAACGTGTGGATCGTGGAGTAAGAGATCATTGTGGAAGTTTTGAAGTGGTATATGATTTGTAGCTTTGCCTTTGTAAATGCAATGCAATTGAGAAGGGTTCTTTTGCTAACATAAGTAAGATTAGTAGGTAAAGTGAAGAGCATTAAGAAAAATGTGGTTTTGTGCTTATGATAATTATGACCTTTTATGTAATTGAGATAAAAGAGGTTATCAAGTCTTTTATAGAGGGTTCTCTTTTTTTAATGAAGTTATAAGGTGATTGTAAAGGTGTTATAAGAGGTCCAATAAATTGCATTTGCAAAATTGTATTTGGTGTTATTGTTTAAGTTGTAGATCTACTCGAAATTGAATAAGGGGGTCTTAGGATCTTTCTGTGCATCTAAGTCATTGGTTATCCTGTAGTTTTTGGCATTCATGCAATGGACGATGCTCTTGGCATGCACAACATGATACATAATTGAATTTTATGGAATCAACATACGAACATCTCTCTTCCATATTCTGCATAATGGAAAGAATTGAAGAAATATTTACAATATTGCACTCGTTAATTAACTCAACTGTGGAATCTACAATTGCAATAAACAAGTGCTCTCTCAGTACAATGATTACTTGTTTACAAGTAACACACAAGAAAGTTGATATGTTCAAACTTCAAAACAAAATGTTATCTGATGAGTTAAATCTCCTTCAACACCAACAATGTGATTTCAACAAACAAATGACATCAAGGATGAAAATAGTGAATACTCTCAGTTAACTAGTGATGACACGCATAAACATGAAAATGAGTTGGATGAAGTTCCTATGTCAAAAAAAGTTGTGAATAAATGTGGAGAAGAAATTAGAATTGTTCGACCATGGGAAGAATTACACTTTAAAAGAAATCGATATGGACTATGATATGGAAATGATGCTGACAATATTTTTCATATTCCTAATTATAGCAAACCTATTTGCTTTGTGAGTGGAGTTTTTTTTAATGATGATAAGAAGATAGAGCTTGAGGATATTGGTGAGGAACAAGTAGAGGATATTTTTTATGATGATGTTGCTACAGATATTCTAGATCATGATAATTGGTCGGATAAATAACCCATAAACTACAAACACTGTCACCAGTTTGGCCATGATAAGTCAAATTGTTTTGATCTTCACCCATGCAGATTTTGCGGGAAGACAAATCACCTCTCAGTAAGGTGATTTGAGGTGATTTGTCTTGTGAGTGAGAGTATGTGCAAGGAGTGGTGACGTTGCGCTCGAGGCCCCTTCCTCCACTGCAACCGCAACAGCGAGGTCGCCCTTCACCATTCTCAGCTTTGGGCTCGAACCATTGATCTCTCTGCGACTACCCACCACTGATCTCGCACACAAGGCCACCAGAAGCACATCTTTTATAAATTTTAGAACATCCTTCAACTCTTTGAAGAGGGGACCTAAAATGGCGTTGGTAAGGTATGTAAGGAGGGAGAAAGGTCTTTGAAACAAAGGGCAAACAAGGATGAAGAGGCCGTTGCTTAGAGTTAGTGAATGATAGGATAGGTGGAGGTAGATGAATGGTTAATCCTTGAATGGTCAATAGTTGAAGAGATGGCCAATTTTTATTGGCATTAGAGAGACGACGAAGGCCCTCAGAGGAACCTCCCCTTAAAAACGTCTTCGGCCTAATTAGATAGTAATCCTATACTAGCACAACCACATAATTGTGGTCGTGGCTGATGAATGCCGAACAGATTTTATTTGCAAACAAACCCTAATATTGTAAGCATAACACTAGTCATCGTTTGAATTTTGAAGTCATTAAAGATGTCATTTAGCTGAAGGCCAAATTTGATAACTATTGATTATGAACAATAAATTTCATTCATTGATTTAGAAGAACAACTAAAAATATGCCAGCATCTTCAATTATTGACCATAAGATTAAGATTTAAGGTTAAAAAATCATTAAATATACCATTATCAATGAATGTAAATATCAAATGTTTAATTCGATTTAACTCAAATAAAAATAAAACTAATACATTTTTTTAATATTTTAACAAACTAAAAGATGGTGAAAACTAGTCGCTGTCACTTACTGAATATCTATCCAAGAAATTAAATATCGTATTCACTGAGTAGTACAACCGTCCAATCGATATAGATCAACAACGTGGTCAGTTTTTGGGTAAATGCAAAAATATCACATCTACGTGTGGATATATGTAGTTTAGTGGACTTAATGGACTTCAGCTTTGGCCTTGGCGGATTAGTTTTTTGTACATTGAATGTCCAACAATATTTCAGAATAGTTGCGTATAGTCCACGCTTATAGTTACAACATTTTCAAGGCATGGAGATAATATCATGGATGTAGAAGCAATAATGAGTTTGTTGCGTAGTATTTAATGTTGTTGCAAGTGATATAATATCATGGATGTAGAAGCAATAATGAGTTTGTTGCGTAGTATTTAATGTTGTTGCAAGTGATATATACACCATATCTCTCGGTATATAATATACTAGCAGCAGCATTGAAGGCTGTACAGCTGGTAATTGCTCACCATGTCAACGTACCTTTCTATGTCAACGTACCTTGCTGTAAGCTTAATGTCGTTAGTGCTGGTATCACGGGAAAATACCTTTAAGAGACATGGTACGTGCTTCTGTTAAAAATGAGGGATTTAGTTTAAAGAATGATTATATTAAAGTTAAAATAAAATAAAATCTTACAAACTTTAGAAATGTTGGGATGATTAATATCTACTCTGCTAAACAGTATTGAATACTGCACCAGGTAATGTATTACACAGTACACAGTATTGAATACTGCACCAGGTAATGTATTACACAGTACACATTATTGAATGCTTTATTAGGTAATGTATAAATAATTTAATATAAAAGTAATTTAAATTTAACAACTTATACACCACATGATTTAGGTAATGTATTACAC
>ML781796.1:438060-452156 GCA_009831015.1 Picea engelmannii
CCTCTCCTTCTCTCTCTTTCTCCCTCTCCCTCCCTCTCTTTCTCTCTCTTTGCCTCTCTCTCTCTCCTCTACCTAGAACCTTAAAAATTTATAAAATATTATAAATTTATATATTTCAATAACCAAACCCTTATTGATATATTATTTGATGTACATGTCACTAACTTTAACTTTAAATTTAGAAGTCATTTTGTTTTTTTTTAACTTTATAAAGTATTATAAATTTATATATTTAAATAATCAACCCCTTTTCTTTAGGAAGTAGGTTAAGTATCACTCAAGTCCATGATGGGATGCGTATAATAGTTAAACCATGCTTCCAAAACATCAATTCACTGATACGAAATTGGCTAGTTGTTCTACGAAATGGATTTTTTCGTTGGAATCCGACGATATAAATTTACATGAATCACTATTTTTTGTTGTTTGGAATCCATTTATTAATGCAGAAATGGATTCACCATGGTGAAAAACTCAGAGGACACTCAGATTCTACAGAAATAATCACTTTAATCTAAGAATCCAACAATTTCTCGATGGATTTCGGGCAAATATCCCTGAAAAAAATATTCATTTCGTAAAATCTTTAGCCTACTACGAAAATGGGAGTGAAAAAGAAAATGTGTAGTGGTGCACTCACGCCAATGGATAAGGATTTGTATAAATAGGGAATCTATATGAAGTGCGTACTTGTGCATCCTTCTTCGATCCCATCCTAGTGCCCACCCTAGAAGAGAAATGGTGAAAGCATAAAGTACAATATAAATATATTTTTTGGTGAAGTGTACAAAGGTATCTCATGAGGGTTGAATTCTTTTTCCAGGGAAAAAAATTGCTCAATTATATTAGGGATATAATTTTTTTACATCTTTCGATTCATAATCAGGATTCTACAATTCCTCAAAATCTGGCTATGACAACACAGGTCATTACAATACGAGGAGAATTTTGCATAGGATATTATCTCAAATTCTCAATACTAAAACCACAACAACTAAAACTGAAAACGGGTAAACAAAAACTGATACAAAACAAAGATAAGCCCATATACAACAAAAGTTCATTATCCCATATCTGCTAGAACACATTAGCAAATATATTAATGAATTTTGATATGTCTCCTCGGGCCTTCATCTCCATTTGTCCATCAGTAATAAGATACCTTTCGTTTAGGTTCACCCATTGCCTGCTCTGAGAGCATATCCGCATCAGTGTTAAAATCTCTATAGATGTGTTGGAAACTAATTGTATGAAAATTCTGGATTAGTAATTTGATTCTTTTTTTCCATCCTTTTATAGAGCTAACCATAATTCTCCCTTTGTCTCTGAGCCAATCAATAACAACTTTTGAATCACCCATAATATGGATACATGGGATCTCCAAATTTTCTGCTAACATAAGTGTGACCCATGGTCCTAATAGCTCTGCCCTCGTATTTGTTCCTTTACCACAGTTATAAGTCCATCTATATACTATAGTCTCTTGGATATTAATCATGCCTCTTGCTCCGCTCCCGATGTCGTCCTTTGTTGCTACTCTATCAAACCAAGCTAGCACTGAATTCTAAAGATGATTTATCATTATTGATCTCAGAAGTCGGGGATTATTATGGCTACTGAAATTAGACTGTAGTGTCAGTGTCTTGTAAAGTACCGTTTGCAAAGAAGGTATTGTATCTTCAAAGATAGCCTTATTATGCTCAAGCTAGGTAAACCGGATTACATGAGTTGCAATCGAAATGGGAGCGGTCTTTTCCATATACCAATTCTTCAAACACTGCGAAAGATTATTACCAACCCATTCTCTATCAAATTTTATAATTTGTTTTAAGATTTTCCAAACTGTAATGGAGAAAGGACATAGCTTGAATAAGTGATAGGTTTATTTCGTATCTTTTTTGCAGAGAGGACAACGCCCCAGACCCTCCCATCCCTTTTTCTGCAGCATGTTCCAGGTAAGAATTTTTTCTTCAATCGCCAGCCAAATGAACAACTTTACGTTTAATTTTATCTTCCAATTCCACATGGACAGTCTCCAGTTCTCCGCTTTAGAAAGGAATTTGGAGTAAATGATACTTAAATAAAAGTTTTTTGTTGAAGGGACTCCTGACCTGTCTTCGCCTATCCACAATAATTGATCAGTGCTATCCTGGATAATTTCTCTCGAGTCGATAATTACGCTTCTGTACAATTCCCACTCTAAATCCAAATCACCCTCCAATCCTAGATCATCACTGGTCAACCAATATGTGGAAATAGTTTGATCATTAGAAGGATTATGTGCTTGTGCCAATGTTTGAATATCCTTATCTCTTAATGCTTCCTGTAAATGAGTTGATAGAAATGAGTTGTCCCCCATCCCCAAAATCCGATCCTTTCCCAATGCCACCAGATGTCATGTACTGGGATTCCAGCTTAATCCATGCAATAAAAGGTATACCACCTTTAATAATCCACTCCATATTTTGGAGACACCGCTTTGCTGGAAAGACCGAGATCTAAGCCAAGTAGTCACATTCATATTACATAGATACTTATCAATGATGACCCTATGCCAAACTCCTTCCCCCATAAGAACTCTCCAGAGAGTAATCGTTGCCAATGATTTGCTGAAATAAAAAATATTAAGGATTCCCCAACCCCCCAGTGACTTTGGGATTGATATCTTATCCCAATTACATAGATGCATATGATGTAAGACATTATCTCTCTTCCATAGGAAATTATACATCAACTTCCTCAAAATGTTCAAAACTGATATGGGAACAACAACCATAGACAACCAATAAACAGACTGGCTTGTTAACACTACTTTCAACAAAGTTAAACATCCACCTAAGGACAACCATCTGTAGCACCAATTATTGATTCTCTTTTCAAATTTTTTTAGAAGCGAGTTCCAATATTCAAGGCGTTGAGCACCATCTTTGAGATAAAATCCCAAATATTTAAAACCCAATTCCAGTGATAACAAATTAACAGGGTATACAACTTTGTATGCAATAAGATCCTGTTTAGTTAGTCCAGCATAGTGAAAAGTAGATTTTACTATATTAATATGTAAACCTGAAGTTAAACAGAAAATTTTCAGAATCTTGTCAATCTCCCACCACTCGTGCATAGTAGCCTTTGTTAATATGACCACATCATCAACAAAAAGAATATGTAAGATTTTTATAGTTCTGGAAACAGATATACCTGTCAATATCCCCGCATTTTGACTTTCTTTCAATAGGAGGCTCAGTCCTTCCATAACTAAAATGAAGAGCAAAGGTGACAAGGGAAAGCCTTGACGCAATTCCCTACAACTCTTGAAGAATTCAGTAACTTCTCCATTTACCAAGACTGAGTATGAGGTGGAGACTAAATAACTCATAATCCAGTTGTTCATATGAATTCCCATACCAATTTGAAGGAGTAATCTCAACAAGTCCCAATTGACACAGTCATATGCTTTCTGTAGATCTAGATTTAAGACCAATGACTTGATGTTATTGTTTTTTATACTATGGATGCACTCATTGACCGTACCTATGGCATCATGTATATGTCTCCCCTGTAGGAAGCCCAACTACTCCTCTGATAGTGACCTAGAGAGATAAGGTTTAATACGATATGCAATAATCTTTGCGATAATCTTATAGCTCACATTATAGAGAGAGATCGGACAAAAATCTCCAAAGAGATGAGGATTGTTAACTTTAGGAATCAATGTGATAAATGTGGAATTTAAAGCTCTTGTAATAAATCTTTTTTTCCTAGACTCCTCCACCATTTCAAGGAGATCCTTCCCAACAATGTCAAAGAATTCCTTGAAGAACTCGATTGTTTAGCCATCCGAGCCTGGACTTTTATCAACTTTAAACTTTGATAAAAATTTATGTAGTTCCTTCAAGTCAACCGGTTTGTATAATGTCTCTGCCTCCAAATAATTTATCATCTCTTTAAATAATGCAACAACCCTGACTTGATCTCTAATCAGTGGTCCCAACAGATCTTTATAAAAGTCTTTGAAATGGTTAAAGGTAACTTTTTTTAAATTTTCCTATCCATAGTGAGTCTGACCCTCCTCATCTTTTAATTCCCAATGGAATTTACTATTCCTCCTATAACTCGCATAATTATGGAAAAAAAATGTGTTTTGGTCTCCGTTGAGTAACCAAATGGCACGACTACATTGATGCCACTGTTCCTCTGTTTCATGTAGAATTTTCATTCTTTCTTGTTCCAGTATCTTTAAGAATTGTTCACCAAAATTATTATTAATGCCAACAGTCGTATTTTTAATTCTAGAGGAGATCTCCTTTTCCAATTCACAGAGTCTATATTTTTTCTGAATCCTTTCTTCCTTTTGCCAGATTCTTGTAAGAACTTTCAAATCCTTTAGTTTCCAGACTAGTCTCCTTTTCCGACCAGCCACTTGTAGGTACTTGGGATTGCTCCAAAGATTCTACACCATCTTAATGAAATCTTGGTCTGTAGACCACTAAAGATTAAATTTGAAAGGAAAGGCTTTATAAGTTGGAGGTGAATCAAGTTGAAGTACAATTGGAGCATGGTTAGAAATGTAGGGAAAGTCAACCCATTCTCTATATACTCCCACTGATGCCAAAATATCTTCAGATATGAATGAGCAATCAAGTCGCTTTGCTATAGAATCTTTTCCAGCTCGACCATTTCTCTAGGTTGGCACCAATGTTCCAAGGACAATATCTATCATTTTGTTCTTGTGAAAATAATTTGTAAAGAAACTTGCCAGCATCCCCTAAGTAGTCGATCCTCCCCAAATCTCACCTGATGAAAGAGTCAAATTTAAATCCCCTACTAGTACTAAATTCCTTAGAGATAATATACCAGACATCTACAGCCTTTCCCAAAACTGTTTGCGCTCCATACACGACCCATAGATATTAAGAAGTGAGGTTTGCCTCTTAGTTTCCAAATCAGTGCATGTAAATAACATCCCACCACAAGTGAGATAGGAGACCAACTCAAAGAAATTTGGGTCCCATGAAACTAATAAACACCTAATTTACCCACTGAGTTTACCACACAACAATGTCAATTAGGTATAAGAATGTGAAAGAATGCACGAGCTTTCTCTTCATGTATTAAAGTCTCCTGGAGGAAAACGATATTTGGTCGAACTTTATCAAGGATTCCCAAGACAAAGGCTACTTTTAGGATCCCCCTTGTTCCCCTGATATTTAGTGAGAGTAATAACATTATTTGGATCTAGCAAGGGCCTTCAAATATCTAAGGGCCCCACCATCGATATGAGAACGTGTAATAGGCTCTACAACCTTCTCAATGGTCGCTTTATTTCTAGAACTTCGAATTTTCACTGGTGAGTGCTTAATGCCTAGCCCCCTCGACCAGACAAAATCTTTTCCGGCCTCCCCTACAGTAGAACTCAGGCCACTGAGTTCTCCTTTCCTGACCACGGAGTCCATTTCCATTTTACCAATATAGACATGTAATTTGACAGCGGTATCATTACCTCGTATGAACGAGATAAGTGAGTCAAGTACCGTAGAAAGATTTGACTCCTCATCTTCCGGTTCTTGGTAACTAGGAAGAGTATTGTTTGGTTATGTCTCAAGATGAATAAACCCCAAGCTACTAGTGGCCACATCTGGGAAGGGAGGCTCATGGGAAGGGCTGAGGACAATATTCTTGTCGGCTGACAAAACCTGACTACCAGTTAGGCTCACAGGTTCCAAGACCCTATTATCAGTTTGGGGAATAGTTAAAGGGTCAGGACCTCCAAAGGCACCTCCAGTATCTCCCGAAATCTCAGTGACATTATAAGGTGGTGAGCCAACAACAACAGTAACTCATTTAAGCCAGTCTGGAGAATGCACAACTTCTCTATCCCAATGTAACAACCCTAGTTAAATAGTTCATAGGGATTTTTAAGTATAATTAATTAGATAATTAATGGTCCTAATATGGTTTTAATTAAACAATTATTAGTATTAATAATATTAATTAATTAATTAATTATTAATTAATTGTTTATAACTTTTGATTGATTAATTAATTAATTAATTGATTACATATCACAATCAATGACATGGGTAATAAATTTAAGGGGCTTAATAATTTTAATTTATTTAATTAAATACTTTACGTATGAAGGGGATAAGATATTAATGAAGGGGATAAGATATTAAAGAAGGGGATAAGATAATAAAGGAGGAGATAAGGAAATTAATGAGAGGGAGGAGAGTCGGTGAAGGGGGATATGACGGGGAGGATCATTATTTTGGAGGGGGGAAGCATTTTGAAGGGGGACTGGATTTCTGTTTGGATATTTTCTGGTGTGGGGAGTTTTGATATTGGGAGTTTTTGGTGAACCATTGCAGGGGGCACCGGGTTGCTGGGGGTTTTGGGCACGAGGGCTAGGATTTCTTTCGGTATCCTGGAGCTAGGGAGCCAGACAGGCTGCTCCTAGCTGGCTGGAAGGTTAGTCGGTTTTGGCAGGGTATGGTCAAGTAGAAAGTTGGGCAAGGCAACAACAGGGAGGACAACAAGACAAGTGAGAGTTTAGCATCAGACGAAGGTATTTTAATTTATGTATTTCTTTTATGTATTATAAGGAATATGCAGTGTTATGTTGTTGTTTGTAAGCTAATTAGGATATGTTCGTAAATTTTAATTAAGTTGAATGGCTATATGCTGGTTATGATGTTATGAAATGTTAGGATAGCATTTCCTTAAAATAATTTTTTTTTTTGGTTTATAAGGCTCTGTGGAGTAGAACCCTACACATGGTATCAGAGCCCTAGTTCAAAATATGGAGCCAAGGGCCTACCTACCCACCCAAAAATTTAAACAAACCCCACGCATAAATTTAAACAACCCTGAAACCCTTTAATTAGGTAAAAATCTGAGCTCCAAGCTCCAACTCCACCTAACCTGCAAGCCAAGCACACAATTGTTTTTTTAGTATATATGCAGATCTATATATATATTTATACATAATGCTTCCTAAATAGAAAAAAAAGGAAAAAAAAAAAGAAAAAGTTGTATGCGCACAAGCAACCTAAGCCATATAAAACTAACTTATATGCCAAACTGTGAGTCCCTAAATCAATACAACATGACAACCTGATCTGGGAGGATAACTACTTGGATCAAAAATAGCCTCTGAAGTATCTACATCATTGTACAGATACAGATATCAGATGCAACATCACTTCCAAGTTGCTCAAGAGAGTTTACAATAAAATTTAAAAAAAAAATAAACTCAAAACAAAGCTTGTCAAATGGAATGAGATGAGGAAGAGAATGTGTTTCCTGAACTTATATCAAGTTAACATCAACTGTATCAATGGCTTAAGTTCATGCTCTGCATCTAGCAAACGACCCAGAAGCTGGACCTGCACATGGACCTGACTGTATATTTTTAGAAATAGCTTTTCTTCTAAAATTGAAATCTTCTAAAAATATATATATATAGCTTTTTCTTCTAAAATAAAAATAAAATAAAATTGTTAATGAGTAATAATATAATGAAATCCTTGAAAGGACACACAATCAAAGGAACAAAACACACCAGCATTTAGCATTTCTATTATCTGGCAAGAGATATAACACGAGAAAAAGATTTAACCTACAAACCCTCATAAAGATATGCAGAACGAGCGTTCAAGATATATTAATAGGATTTCTTCTATATCCCAACCCTTTTAGCCAAATTAGACCTCTAAATTGACAGAACTCTAAGCTTCTTCAAAACACAAACTATTATCGTCTTTTCTTCTATATTGCCAAAAAAAAAACGCAATCATAACACACCTTTGATATATCTTACTGGCTCGAGATATTTGGGGATGATATTCAGTTTGGTGGGCTTGGGGAAATGCACGCAGTAGCTAATCAGGTTGCTTTAGAATTGTACAAGCTCGTAATGAAGGATGAAAGGTAAAGAAAGAAGAGATTCTGTGAGATGAAGCTGGCTGGAATAATTAATGGGTAGGTTCGCTTTCAATCCAAATATGATTTTGACAAGGAGTGCTTGGAAGCTACTAGTCCAGACTAGTCTGACCCTGTAGCTACTCATGGTCCACACGATGTGATCAATTCTTTTCTCAATTCTTCGTGGATTTGGCTCGCCTGAGTAAAGATGGATCCACGAGGAGCACTTGAAAGAGAGGATTGGCAGAAGTACACACACCCTCGCCCTATTGATTCATTGAGAAGGGGCGATGACATTGATCTGTTGGCGCAAGTCTCAGCAACACAAAACGAGATTTTGTTTCATTGGTCATATAACTCCAATAATAGTTCATTCGAATCTTTCTCTCTACTAAGCTTTAATTTGAATCTTCCTTTCCGAAGAGATCTTCTATATAAAAAAAAACAAATACAAAGGATATACAAAAGTATACATCCATGCATGAAACATCGCCAGAATTTGCCTGAAATGCAGACAAAATACAGCTGAAATACAGTCAACAAGATGGTGACAGTGTCCCCGCAATCACTCTTAACATAATAGAGTCCAGACAAGATGACAGAACCCAAGTGCATTTAACGATTATAGAACATTGCAAAAATTCCACCACAGACCCTACAATCTTCAAACAAAGTTCTATATAAGATCGTAACCACGTAAAAAAAAATTAAAATAGTTGTTACAGGTGAAAAGAGAGGGTACGCTTAAAAGGGCACTAAAAGAAATAACGATCTCGTCTTTTCAGAAAGATGCAGAATTCACCGATGTTGGGTGAAAAGAAAATCTAGCTAAAATAGAACCCTACAGAAGAAGAAGCCCTTTCTTGGCCCTAAAATCACAACTTTCCACAGAAGAAGCCCTTTCTTGGCCGGCACAGGACCGAAACCAGCCCAAAGAACTCCAAAATCAACCCTAAAAAAAAAAAAAAAAGCGCAAAACAATTGACCCAACTATGACAAACCTTCACGCATTTACCGGTAGACCGCAACCAAACTACAACGATATATGTGTTTTTCTTTTTGGTAGACCTCTAGTGTGTTCGATGTTAATGCAATCCATTAATTAATAACTGAAAAATATTGAATAATAGCCATATTAATATTATGAAAACTGAAAATAAGTCAAGTTGATGGCACACTCTTTTCAGCCTCTTTTCAGCTCAGCGCATGTGCCCAGCCATGGAGGACGAGCCCACGAAGGGGTATCACTGTGCTCAATGCAACACAAGCTTCATAGACCAACACCTAGGCCGAGACCATGTGCCAAAGCATGTAGTAGCTCACAAAAGGAATTAACATTGTAACACAAATCTCAGCGCCCAAGACAAAAACGCCACATCCCAAGGGTATCTAGTAGGTTGTACAAATTTTTTTAAATAACAATAACACAAAAAAAAATGAACAGAAAATACCACATGCAGCTAGAACGACAACACACATAATACAATCTCAGTGCCAAAGCCAGCGACCAAGTGCCAAGGTAAGATGCTGAGGAACGAGGGAGCACACCATTGTGCTAGACGCGCCCTCCATTCCTAGAACACGAGTTACCAGGGTCGACCTAGCAGGGAAATGGCTATGGTCGTCGGTCTCATCCTTCACCCTGAACGCTTCAAAAATAATGAAATGTAAAAGGGAAGAGAGGGTAGAGTTCGAAGAGATAGGGATGAGGAAATTAGGGTTAGGGTTTAGATAGGAGGGCACTGGAGGAAGCAAGACGGGCACGTGGGCTTCATGCGTGCCCGATTTTATTTTATTTTAATATTTATTTTATTATTTATTTTATTTTATTTTAATATATTTTTTATTATTTATTATTTTAATTTTATTTAGATTATTTAATTTTATATTTAATTTATTTATTTAAATTAACTTTTTAAATTATTACTAAATTTAAATTTCAATCGTTTAAATTGTTAAATTTTTTTAACTAATTATTAACAAAAAAAATAATTATATATATATATATATATATATATATATATATATATATATATATATATATATATATATGTTGCAAATTAAAACTAAGTATAGTAATTAATTAAAAGTAATTATGATTAATTAATTAAATGAGTGAATAATGTTAATGTTAAATTATGTTTTAGGTTTAAATTTATGTTTTTAAATCTATGATTTAGTTAATAGTTTAAATTTTAAATGTTTCAAATTATATTATATTTTGTTTAAGTTTAAAACTAGTTAAAGTGATTAATTAGTTTTAAACTAAAACACTGAGCTAAGAAACTGCAATACAACACGAGTTAACCAAGATCGAGCACCCAAGCGCTAGGAATCAAGACATAGGGAGGAGGATCTCACAAGCGGGCTCAAAGGGCACGCACTGCAAAACAAAAAAAACACAGCGATTCAAACAAGCCAAGGGCCAAGTCCCTACATCCCATTCCACCAGTCAAAATCAAACACTAAGCTTCAATGCATCGCCTCAGGCTCACTACATCATATGACCAGAAGTCAGGAAGCAATACATAACCACAACACACAAGCGCTAAGTTTCAATGCCGAAAGCCACTCTACAATCCTTAAAGACTTGCACCTGCAGCCACCAAGACAAACAATTCAACGCATATGTACAACGCGCCAAGGAAAGCTCACAAGTCAAGCATCGAAGGATAATTAGTTGTAAGCGAGAAGTTTAAAGGACTTAGACAAGGACAAGCGGGAGGGAGGCGGCATACACTAGAAAAGTAAGCTAGAGGAATTGGCGAGTATGGCGCAAGGCTAGCGTAGCTACCGGGCAAGGGAGTCAATAGTTTTCTTAGACGAAGAAATCAATCTTAGACGCTTAATCCTAACCCAGCCAATCCCCTAAAGAGAGTAACGTCAGTTTACAGACAAGTAAAGAAAAGCTTAGGCCTAACCCTGTTTCTAGTTTGAGTAGCACCAATTTGAAACATCCTTGAACTCACCCTGACAACTTTGGTTGATGCAGGTTAAATCATACACGATGGTCATGACTCGAGGGAATCGAGGCACGGGAGCATCGTCGTAGGCACTGCCAACAACGCCACCACCATTGCTCGAACTAGCTCTCATACTGCGCTTGTTGGAGGCCATAAATGAGACTTTAAAGGGGCGACAACCAACAGGGATCAAGGTGGAACCCCCACCATCTGGAATGGGTAATCCAGAAGCGTCGAGGGATTCGGGGGGAGGACCTCCGCCCGAAGACATCACTTGAGAATTGCAAAAGATCAAACTTTCGGAGTTTGCCGAGGGTCGCGCCAGTGAATGCGCTGAAGCATGGTTGGAAGGCATGACAAAGTGTTTTTCCTTAAGGGACTATGCGTCCAACTCAAAGGTGAAGATAACAATTTTTCAGTTAAGAGACAACGCCTTGAACTGGTGGGGTAACCTGGAAAGGCAACTGCATCTTACCCCGGACACGGTATCTTGGGAACTTTTCGAGGAGAGGTTCTGAAGGAAATATCTGTCAGCTTACTATGAGGAATAACAGGTAGGAGTGTTTCATGACTTAGTACAAGGAAACAGAACCGTAGAGGAATATGAGATTAGGTTTATGGAATTGGTCAAGTACGTTTCATATATGGATAATGACCAACGACAGGCAGAATGCTTTGTATATGGATTAAACCCTAAGATAAGGGCTATGGTACGAATGTGGAAACCGTCTTCAGTAGCAGAAGCAGTGGAAAATGCACGCTACACAGAGGAACACATGAACTTGAATGGAAGTATGAGGTCGACCTTTCCGCATCGTCCTGGATTCGTCAGGAAGGCCCCTAGGACATTTTCCAGGGGAGGGGGCTCAAGGCCAACTCCATATGGTAACAGATTTGCACCAAGGACAGTATCCACAGGGATTTCAATGGTAGCGAGTGCAGCATCTCGTTCATCACCAATGACGCAGACAGATCCACGACCATCTCAGGGAACAACTAGTAGGGGCAGGGGTTCCAGGGGAAGGAACTCATTTCAGAGATAGTCACATAACAATGCGCAGGTTTAATCCCATGTTACTTGTTGGGGATGTGGAGGACCCCATTACCAGCGTGACTGCCCAGAGTTACAATCAGGATTTGTGCATAGAGAAGGAAAGGCCCCAATGGGGAGAGCAAGTAGTAGCCACCAGATTTACGCAACGGTTAATAATCGTCAGGCCGAGCATCAATCCATGGTGGTGGAGTCATCAGGTACGCTAAATCATATCAACGTTAAGATTTTATTTGATTCTGGTGCTACAGATAGTTTCATTTCACCTTCTGCATTAGAAAAGAGTGGGTTGGCAGCCTACGAGCACGATGTCTTTAAACAAGTCGAGATGGATTCGGGGGAAAAACAAGCGGTAGGACCTAGTGTTGATAATTATATAGTAGACCTGGGAGTGTGTACTACCAGGTTGAAGGTATACGTCACTGCTCTCGGGGCGTATGACCTAATCATTGGAATGGATTGGTTAGCAGCTCACCAAGCTTTGGTAGATTGTTTCGCAAAGAGGGTGCTTTGTGTCGATGATGAGGGAAGACCAGTAGAGATCCAGGGTGTACGGAGAAAGGTGTCATTATGCTTTATCTCAACTATGAAATTTAAGCGATGCTTGAGGCAAGGGTGTCGACTATATGTAGTGGAAGCAGTGAACAAAATGAAGGGACCCTCATTGGATCAGTACCCGGTATTGTCAGAATTTAAGGATGTTTTTCCCAACGAATTACTAGGGTTACCTTCTGAGAGGGAGCTTGATTTTACTATTGAGATAAAACCTGGTGCAAAACCAATCTCCAAGACTCCGTATTGGATGAAAACGCCGGAACTTTGTGAATTGCAAATGAAATTGAAAGAGTTACTGGACTTAGGGCTAATAAGGCCCAATGTTTCACCTTGGGGTGCACCAGTAATTTTTGTAAAGAAGAAGGATGGATCCTTACGACTGTGTATAGACTACAGGGATTTGAACCGTGCTACAATGAAAAATAGGTACCCAATGCCGCGAATAGATGACCTCTTCGATCAGATGAAAGGAGCAGCGATATTCTCAAAGATTGATTTGCGATCCGGGTATCATCAGTTAAGGATTAAGGAAGGCGATATCCCAAAAACTGCCTTTTGAACTCAATTTGGATATTACGAGTTTGTCGTAGTACCTTTTGGATTGACCAATGTGCCAACAGTATTCATGAGCCTCATGAACGGCGTATTCTGGAAGTACTTAGATCGTTTTGTACAAATCTTTCTAGATGACATCCTCATCTATTCCAAGAACGAAAGAGAACACGAGGAATACTTGTGAGTGGTGTTGTCCTGCCTTAGAGAGAACAAATTGTATGGGAAGTTGTCGAAGTGTTCCTTCTTTCAGAAAGAGATCCACTATTTAGGTCATATCATTTCCATTGAAGGAATCTCTGTGGACCCGAAAAAGGTAAAGGCCATTATGGAGTGGCCAGTACCGAAGAATTCCCATGAGGTGAGAAGCTTCATGGGGCTAGCAGGTTATTATTGGAGATTTGTGGAAGGATTCTCAAAAATAGCGAAACCCATCACCACTTTGCAACGCAAGGGGGTCAGGTATGAATGGACAGAAGAATGTGATAGTTCATTCATTTAGCTTAAGAGGTTACTAACTAGTGCCCCAATTCTACGAGTGTCGGATATGGAAAAGGACTTCACCGTCTACACGGATGCCTCGAAGCAAGGGTTGGGGGCCGTGCTAATGCAGGATGGAGTGATAGCTTATTCATCAAGAAAGTTGAAGAAACACGAAGAGCTATACGTGACTCTTGATTTAGAGTTGGCAGCTGTAATGCTAGCTCTAAAACTTTGGAGGCACTATCTTGTAGGGCGAAACTTTGAGCTCAAAACGGACCATCAAAGTTTAAAACATCTCTTCACTCAAAGGGATCTGAATGCCAGGCAAAGGTGATGGAGTGAGTTTATGAGTGAGTACGATTTTGGTATTTCGTACATCAAGGGAAAAGAAAATGTGGTCGCAGATGCCTTGAGTAGGAGACCACGTATCTTCTCCTTGATACCCTTAAAAGTCAATATAAGGGAACATGTGTTGACGCAACTCCAAGGAGACAGTTGGTATTTAAAGGTTACTTCAAACCTCCAGAGTGGGAGGCGATTAGATCCAAAGTATGAAGGATATAGTCTGG
>ML781796.1:523795-546532 GCA_009831015.1 Picea engelmannii
GGGGTTCATTACATATGGTATCAGAGCCAAGGTTACAACACTTGGACCCTAAGTAGGGCCAACTTATGTACTTAGCATATATTTTCCTTTTCATAAAAACTAACAAAACAATTACTGTTACAAATAGAAAACACTTTATTCTGTTGTAATCATGGCAGCCCAGGATGAAGCAGAAATCAAACTTGAAGAGAATCCTGAACAAAGACCTCCTGAAGATTAGAGACAAAACAATGATGAAATCTCACTTACCGAAGTTCCAGAAACTATGATAAATCCCATTGTTGAACTGCAAGTTTTCAAAGGAGACAATGAGAAACTAAAAAAGGCACAGCATGAACAACAAGAAATAAATGAAGTCCTGCTGGGAAGTATAGTTACAAAGAAAATCCCAAAAGATGATAACCAGGAAGAAGAAGTCAATAAAAGGGACTCCAATAATTTTGGTCCTGAAGCAGAAAAAGGGGACAACTCATCTGAAGGTACTCCTTCAGCTAATGATAAAACAAAAACAGGAAGAAAGAGGAAACATGTAGATCATCTTGAGGGAGAGTTTAAGAAAATCAAACCATCTACCTTTGATGGGGAATCTAGAACAGGGGAGGAAGCTGAAGCATGGTTATTAGACATCAAGAAGTATTTCCAGATATACAACTATTCCAGCAATATGAAGGTCAGAATGGCCATGTATAATCTAAAAGGGAAAGCCAACATTTGGTGGCAAGACTTGAAGTTGGCGAAGGGTCTAGAGGAAAAACATATGGAATGGTCGGACTTTAAGAAATACTTTAAGAAACAGTACCTATTTGAAAGCTACTATGAAAGAAAAAACTAAAGAATTTTATGAGATACGACTCGGTCAAATGGCTATGGAAGATTTGATAAACAAATTTCTTGAGTTACTAAGGTTCGTGCATTATATTCGGGAGGACAAAGTGAAAATCCAGCGGTTCCTAAGCTGTTTACCACAGTCATATAAGGATAGAATCAAATTTGATAATCCCAAGTACTTGAGTGAATTATTCAGGAAATCCCGAATGTGTTACGACCAATACAAACAACGATCAGAATTTCCAAAGGCTTGGACAGATAAGAAACAGGACCGGATGAACCAGCGGAAGAAGCGATACCAACCAGCTCCTTATCGGAATGCAACAAAAAGTTTTTCAAGGAAATATTTTCACTCCAACAATCAAAACACCCAAGGAGGTGGTAAACGAGTAAATCTGGGAACAAAGAAGTTTGGGGACAGCCCCGCGAACCGTTAAAATGTTGGGAATGTAGAGAACCTCACTTAAGGAGGAACTGTCCACGTTTGACTTCAACAACAAAAACTACGGTCCACAACCTATAGGAAGCCTCTACGGTGGGAGATGTGGGCATAATCTTACATCAGATAAATGCAGTCGTGGATGGTTGACAAGCTGACCACCCATCCTCTGTGGTGGAAATTGAAGGTAAAATCAATAACACTCATATTTATGTTTTAATTGATCCTGGAGCTACATTGATTTATATCACTCCTGGTATAGTGGAGTCAAATAAACTTAAGAAAACAAGACATGCAAAATATTTTCTAATACAACTAGCAACATGACCGAAAAGAAAAATAGTCGACTTTATTTCTGATTATGAGTTCAGTTTAAGTGGTCAAAACATAAAGACAAATATGAACATTGTACCGTTAGGGTCTTATGACGTAATTATTGGAATGGATTGGTTATAAAGACATAAAGCAGTGTTAGATTGTTATGAAAAATAACTCAAATATAAAGACAAAAATGACACTGCTAGGACAGTTCAAGGTGTACAAAAACCAATCTCAGTTAGACAAATTTCAGTAATGCAATTCAAGAAATGCATGAGAAAGGGTTGTCAAGTTTATGCCATCCAAGTGAAAAATCTGTTAGAAAAAAGAAAAATAAACCCATCTTGGAGGATTTTGTCGTTTTGCATGATTTTAGAGATGTGTTTGTTGATGAGATACCTGAATTACCCCCAAGGAGGGAGATAGAATTTTCTATAGACCTACTACCTGGTTTAGCCCCTATATCTAAAGCACCTTACCGAATGCATTTGCCAAAATTAACAAAACTAAAAATTCAATTGCAAGAATGGGGAGCACCAGTGCTCTTTGTGAAAAAGAAAGACAAAACTCTGAGATTATGCATTGATTATAGACAATTAAAAAAAATGACGATTAAGAACAAGTACCCCTTACCTAGGATAAATGATATGTTCACTCAAGTAGGTGGGGCAAAGATTTTCTCGAAATTGGATTTACGATCTGGTTATCACCAGGTTAGGATAAAAGATGAGGACATAAGTAAAACAACATTCCAAACGAGATATGGAAATTACAAAATTGTTGTTATACAATTTGGACTCACTAACGCACCAACCACGTTTCTGTGTTTAATGAACAGTATTTTCAGTCAGTACTTGGACAATTTTATGTTGTTATTTATTGATGATATTCTAGTATATTCTAAAACAGAAGAAGAACATGAAGATCACTTAAGAATAGTTTTGCAAACTTTAAGGAAGCACAAACTATATGCTAAATTCGATAAGTGTGACTTTTATCAGAAAGAAATACAATACCTAGGACATGTAATATTTGCAGAAGGCATTGCAGTCGATCCTGAGAAAATAAGAGCCACCATGGAATGGACGATCCCTAAGGACATAGAGGACATCCGGTCGTTCATGGGAATCACTGGATATTACCGCAGATTTATAGAGGGATTTTCCAAAATTGCATACCCTATCACATCGTTACAAAAGAAGGGAACCAAGTTTAACTGGTCATAGAAATGTCAAGACAATTTTAATAAGTTAGAGGAATTGTTAATGACCGCACCCATTTTAAAGGTAGCATATCTGGAAGAAGACTTCATTGTCTGTGTAGATGCGAGTAAAGAAGGACTAGGTGGCATCCTAATGCAAGAAGGGCATGTTATTTGTTATGAGTCCCAAAAACTAAAGGAACACGAGAGAAACTATGTCACGCATGACATAGAGTTGGCAGCTGTAATACACGCCTTAAAGATGTGGCAGCACTACATAATGGGTAGAAATTTTTGTTATTGATGGACAACAACGATGTGAAATTTTTGTTTAGTCAGCCGGACCTTAATGCAAGGCAAGCAAGATGGCTAGCCTTCTTGAGAGAATTTGACTTTGAGGTAAGACATATCAAGGATAAGGAAAACAAAGTGGTTGATGCTTTAAGAAGAAGAGTTCATTGATTGTTTGAAATAAACATTAGCAAGGCAGAAAGCGATTTTGAGCAAAGGATAAAGGCTGCAGGTAATAACGATGAAAATTACACTAAAACAGTGGCATAATTACAAAACACTATAGAAAATTCAAACAAAATAGATCTAAGTTTGGATAAAAATGGTCTATTATGATTTTAAAACAGAATATACATACCAGATTCAGCAGAGTTAAAGTTAACAATCTTGGATGAAGTTCACAAGAAAGCATATTTTGGTCATCCAGGGTACCAAAAAACGATAACAACACTAAGAAATTTATATTATTGGCCTAATATGAAGGGAGAAACAATAGAATACTTAGTTAAGTGTCAAGATTATCAACATGTAAAATCTGAACACCAACATCCAATTGACCTGTTGCAGCCCTTACCTGTTCCAGAATGGAAATGGGAGACTATATCGCTGGACTTTATTACAGGTTTGCCTAGAACTCAAAAAAAAAATGATTCAATTATGGTGGTAATCAATAAACTTAGTAAGTCTGCACACTTTATTCCTGTAAAGTCTAATTTTAAAGCCATTAACATCGCTGAAATATTCATGAAAGAAATTTTTAGACTGCGTGGTATTCCTAAATTGGTGATTTCAGGTAGAGACGTAAATTTTACATCTAATTTTTGGAAAGAATTATTTGTAGGGTTAAATACTAACTTGAATTTCAGCACGAGTTATCATCCCCAAATGAATGGGCAGACTGAATGAACAAACCAAAATGTAGAAGATATTCTCCACATGTACGTAAGAACAAAACCAAGCAAGTGGGAAGACTACCTGCACTTGGTGGAATTTGCATACAACAATGGGTACCAAACTTCAGCTAAGATGAGCCCTTTCGAAGTACTGTACAACAAAAAGTGTACAACTCCGATTAGTTGGGATAACCCAGTTGAAAAACTCATGGTAGGACCAGAGATTCTCCAAGAAATTGTGAGCATGGTAAGAAAAGTACAATATAACTTAAAAGAGGCACAGGACAGACAAAAAAGTTACGCGGACCAGAAAAGAAGACACCTGGAATTTCAAGTGGGAGACCACGTCTATTTAAAAGTCAAAGCCCCAAAAAGTTCACTAAAGCTAGGGAATTGTGCCAAGTTGGCACCCAATTTTTGTGGCCCTTTCGAGATCTTAGCTCGAATTGGACCCGTAGCATACCAACTTGCACTTCCTACCAATCTAAAAATTCATAATGTATTTCATGTTTATTTGTTAAAGAATTATGTTCATGATCCTACTCATATGATCAATTGGAACTTGGTGCAAGTGGAACCAGAAGGCGAGTTCCAAGCGGAACCTCTACGCATTCTGGACAAGAGATAAATAACACTTCGGAATAGAGTCGTCACCCAAGTAAAAGTGAAATGGAAGCACTTTAGCCCTGAGGAGGCCACTTGGGAGTTAGAGGGAGATTTGCAGAATTCTCATCCAATCGTGTTCCAATTAAGGAATGAACATTGAGGACAATGTTTTATTGAAGGGGTAAAGGATGTAACATCCCCAAAAATAAATTATTTTTAAATCTGAAATTTGCTTAGGAAATGATTTCCATTTTTAGTAAATTCAAAATTGGAAAATTTTTCCCATTTATGGCAATTCTAGATTTCGAATTTAGTTAATTGTAATTGATGATTATGACTGTTGGGCAGAGATCTGATTTGAACCAACTAATTATTTGACTATGAAACTTGTATGAAACAAAATATTTTATAATTATTGTTGATGGACAAATGGAATAGCCAGGTTAAAATAAGATGACCATGACTCCATGAGAGGGGAACATGTTGGAACTACCTCAGGGCTAAATGTGACAAGTCACAAATCAGGAATTTGGCCATTGGCATCCCCTGAAAATCATGGATTTGGGAAGCTGTGAAAATTCCTAAGGGGAAAAAGACCTAGGCACATTTTCTTTTTCATATATAGCATATGGGAGGAGGCAGGACACTGCCTAGTATGATGGGGGAAATAAACTATCTATTTTTGTTATGAACACTATGTGTTGAGTGTGAGGCAAGGATAAACTACTGAAAAACTGAAGGACTATTGCTGAGGAGGAGTTCTGAATTCACCCTCATGGATTCATGGTCAGGCTAGGGGGTGAACGGGACAAGTGAATTGGTTGTTCTATTCTAAGGTTGGGAGGAACTTGGATGTTCCATTTGTTGTTCAATAATTTGTTCAAATATGTCTATCTTATCCTTCTTTGTTCAAATTTCATTTTGAATTATTGAATGATATGATATCATCTGTTTAGATATGAATGAGGTACTTTGTTTTATTAAATTCTGAAGGAATGTAATGAAAATTAGGATAGACCCTCACAGATTAATTGTAATTGTTGAGTAAACCCTGCTAATTAGTTTGAATGGAATGAAAATCGAATGGTGGAAATGTACCAGGAAATGTAACTGTATTAATAGATTTCTACTTCATTATTCTGTGCTAGAAACTTCTGCCAGTTCGTTGCATCATACTGGTCATATACTATGTTCTGGAAATAAAAAATAAAAATGAACTAAATCTTTCAATGCAAACGAAGTTCTGGAATGAAATGCTAGAGGAGCGAAATCCCAATGAATTCAGAAAACAAAGATTCTGAAACAATTAATGTATATATACTCATATTTTGATAAGTTTGAATTTCATAGCTTTGTTAACAATTAAAGAATTGTGCCGGCCTCTATATAAGTCAGACATAAATGAAATAAAAGAAACAATAGATCTATTGACCACAAAAAGTTTTTTGGAAAAACATAATAATACAGGAGCAACTAAAATTGGAAAATATGTTTTCTGGAAGCATAAAGTTGATATGCTCTTCTTTTCATAAACAATCTAATTATAATGAATAATCGGCGTATCGACAATTCTAAGAATAAAATCGTTATTACTCCATGTATTTCATTACAAGTATGTAGGAGAAAAAGCATGTGTCTTAAACATTAAAATTTATCATACAACCCAATTTGAAACCAGGAATCAAAGGTATGCCCAACCTACGCAATTACTGCGTTATAGTCTTCCACAGTGAATACCATTAGAACATTGGGTTCATTTTCTAAATAGGAACTGAGATGGCACTGTATACAATACGGTGTTCAATATTGGAATCGAGAAGCTTCGTTATTAGAACCTGGAAAGATAAGTCCTAAGAAGTTTAAAAAGAACTTGAGTACCTTTCGCACGAGAGGATGCCCAGAATTCGAAGGTTCGGATGCTCCAACCCTATAAGGGAGTCAAGTAATTTCCATTAGTAACTGCCAAGGAATGATAGAGTTGCTTATATGATATACAGAATTAAATTTCTAAGATAAATTGACTATAAAGAAACAAATACAAAAATGTTTGGATTGTACTTAACTTGGGGCCATAGTACAGGTCGTCTTGCCTCTGCGCAGCCGACAAAGTCATCCATGGACTGGAAGGGAGAAGTGGTAAAAAATTCGATCTGATGGGTACCCTCGCAAAAATCAGGGGTCCCATCATTAGGTCGTGATAAACAATCCTTAAACTTAAATACCAAAAAGAAATCGAAGGAAATTTCTGAAAATTAAAATGATCAAGAAATACAGTACGAAATGTATTCTACACTTTAGACCAAGTGCACGAATCAGGTCAGGGTAGCAGTCAGATGTTCTTGCCAAGAGGTATTCTTTGCCCAAAACTATAATACTGAACTAAATATTATGCCGAGTATATTTTATCAAAGTGAAAACATAAGTCGAATATCGGTGCCGAAGAGAATGCAATGCTCAGAGATTTAACAGAGCTAATACTCATGTTGAATACAAATTTTTGAATGGTAGTCTACACAAAGATGCCAATACGAGTTAAATGGAATATATAACCCTAAATATTAAGTCACGAATTCAAATAATAGTGTGCAATAGGGTGCTTATTAACATATTATTGATACACAAGGCTTCCACCTGATATATGTTTAATTACAGACTTACATTGAATGTGAATGCAATAACCCTTAAAGAAAAACTACAATTGTAATTGTCACCTAGTAGTTTTAAAAGAACCTACATACTTGTTGACACCCAAACAAATGACCTAGTCTAACAACACCCAATATCAACCAACGAGCATAAAACTAGGGGATCCCTATGGATAATTTTCATATGCATTAATACTGAAACATATGTGCAAGAAATCGTTGAAATCGAAAATCTGAAGGCAGAGTACCGAGAAAATTCAGAAGGGTTTAAACAATAGATGAAGGAGTATCCTTACCTAGTTAAGGAGGACAATCAGTTCACATTATTATTTCGTCAGGATGAAGCTTCTCCTCAGCGTTTACACCAGAGCTATTTCGCCACAGTCATCCTCGAATTCTTTTTCGTAGAGTAATCAAGTTGAAAGGGGATTAAACCTAACTAAATCTTCCAGGAAATCTAAGAGGGAAAACTTTTAATGCTACCATATCATGCCATGTTATATCCGAGAGGTGGCCCACTTGATACTAGACATGAAGACGGGTGACAGGCCTTAGACAAGACCTGTGCAGACCTCCATTAAGGAACTGGACGGAGGGTTCAATGCGACCCTGATAGTTCCACCTCCGGTCCTTGCGCTGAGTTAATGTGAAGGAGGGAGAGGTTTCATAAATTTACCTTATAACTAACGAAGTTAAGCCCCAGTTTAGTTAGAGTGTAATGATTCAACTCGTAAGGGGGTTACCCTTAGACTCCAAGGAGAAACGACCAACCCTTTTGTTTTTAACGTGAAAGTGGAACAAAAACCAAACTCATTCGAGTCTCCTTGTTGGAAAAAACTACAGACTAATACCTTGATATCACAGCCATACCCCGATTGGGACTGGTGTCGCATACTGGAATAATCTTAGTTTAGTTATGACAAAGTGTCTTATCCTATATACCTTAGTACCAACTAGACAGGAAAGAGAAAGATGTTCAGACTTTGGAGTTTACCCTTTTGGAAATAATCATTCCTTGAATTATATTTTTATAAAAGGGCTTTGATAGTATGCATGCAATACATTTAACTATATATAGCCTCACATATCAAGGAGTTAAACGATAGGAATTTTTATATATATGTATAACATATATATATATAGACTATATTTGTCAAGGGGTAAAGATTTGTTTTATTGAATATTGTTAACACTTCCACCAATGATAGAAATATAGCAAGGAATTCGACAGGCCAGGAATGATAAGGCCATTCCTAGCTACTCTTACGAGTACCTTGTAACTTGAATAACTCCAGGAAAGTAAACCAGGTAGGCAAATAAGCCCAGGAAGAGTTGAACAGAGATAACGTCTGTTGCTAGAATTTATCTTTACATATTTGAATCTGTTAACTGTAAAGAAAGGAAGTTAAGTTAAATGTAAAGAAGAGAGTTAATGTCCCTCATAATTTTTTTTATTTTGGTAATTTTGGGGTTCATCACATCTTTCATCTCAAATTCCTATGACAACTAACTTTTAATTTCTTCAATTAGCTTGCATGCACTTCCTGTGATAATGAGATCATCCACATATAAATTTATGAAAGCAACATTTCCTTTTTCATCTTTGTTAACATACAGGTTATGATCACTTTTGATTTTCACAAAACCTTTCTAATAAAAGAAAGAATCAATCTTTACATACCACGATCCTGGTTCCTCTTTCAAACCATATAAAGATTTCCTTAACCTGCAAACAAGATTCTCATGTCCCTTCTTTAAAAACCCTTCAGAATGAACCAAATAAACCTCTTCTTTTAACTCACCATTCAGAAAAGAAGATTTGATATCTAATTAATGTATTTTCCATTTATGTTTTGTAGCTAATGCAATTAGTACTCTAATTGTATTTAATTTAGATACCAGTGCAAACATATCATAATAAATTCCCTCCTTTTGTGAATATCCTTTTGCAACTAATCTTGCCTTGTATTTATCAATACTGCCATCTTCTTTAAATTTAGATTTGTACAACCATTTTCTTCCTATAGAGACTTTGTTTTTAGGAATTTCTACTAATTCCCATGTTTGATTCTTCATAAGAGAGTCATATTATTCATTCATTACATTTATCCATTCTTCATGTTCTTTATCTTGTTCATATTTTACAGGTTCTACAACATTCATTACATGGGACATCAATGCATATTCTTTATACCTTAAAGGTGGCTAAGTTAATTTTTAACGTATTTTCCTGTTTGTTTTTCAACCATAATTATAAATTTCTTAAAGTAATCAATTACATCACTCTTCCTTATTATGAAATAGACCCAAGTATACCTAGATCTATCATCAACAAAAATAAGAAAGTACCAAGCACCACCAAGTGATCTAGTTTTCAAAGTTCTGCATACATCACTGTGAATTAATTCAAGTATTTCAGATTGTCTTTTCTCTTTATGTATGGGAAATTCCTCTCTATGATGCTTACCAAGTGCACATGCTTCACATTCAATATGATCATTCTTCATAACAGGAAAACCTTCAACCATTGATTTCTTTTGCAGCGATATTAAATCATTGTGGTTAAGGTGTCCATACCATTTATGCCATAAATATTCTAATGACATTTTTGTATATGCCAATTCTAGATGATTAGTCACATCCAACTTATACAATCCTCCAACTCTGGTACCTGTGGAAACAAACTTGTAGTGATCTTGGATATCCTTTACAACACACCTTGACTTACCAAATTCCACTTTTAAATCATTGTAAGTGATAGTAGAAACATATATTAAATTCGTATTGATGTCAGGAATATACATCACACTATGAATATGTCTCATATGTCCATCAAGTAAGTTCACACTTATTACTCCATAGCCTTGAAATTTATGTGATTTGTTATCTCCTAAATAAATGTGTGTGCCATCGATATTCTCATAATATTCATCATACCATTATTTATTACAGGACATATGGGCTGAGGCACCATAATCAATAAACCAAGCATTTTCATCATCATTTTCAGTAAACAATGCATCTTAAAAAATAAACAACTTAAGATTTTTAAATCCATCACTTACTCAAGTTGCTTAGATATTTGATGTGATAAATGAAGTTGCTTATACTTTCATTTTCTTCCATTTTAATAGATAAAAGCTTAGTTTTCAAAAATAAGATTTGGTTTGCATTTGAAATTTCATACAAACCTTTGAGAACATCCCACATTTCCTTGGAAGTCTTACAATCTCCGATGTGAGGGATTATGCTATCCTTTACAGACATTTGCAACAACACCTTAGCTTTCATTTCTCATTTATCCCAATTTGGAATGGATGCGATAGCAGTGGGTTTGGTCTCATCCCCGCTCACAATTGACCAAAAATTATAGGCTTCAAGGATATTCCTCAGCTTAAATTTCCAATTAACGTAATTTTCTCCATCCAATTTAGTCGATTCACTTAAGTATGAATCTGCAAGAGGATTAGACATCTTCCTCAAATAAATAAATCAACAAGTTAAGTGTGAATTTGAAAGAGGATTAGAAATCCTCCAAGATGGCCATAAAAAGCTTTTGTTCCTTACACTTGTGTCCCGAAAAATATTTTTCATCACAATTATAACAAAAGCCTTTGAGTTGGTGTTCATCCATTTCGACCTTAGTCAATTTCCGGATCTTTAGTGGAGTAGAAGGAGGAGTGGGAGTTATTGTTTTAGTGTGAGGAATAAAGGAGGGTTTTCTATTTTGAGAAGAGACAACTTGTTGTGCTTCCTTATCTCTTTTAGTAGCGTCCACCCAACTCTGAGGCCGAGCCATGAGGACATGAGCATGAATCTCATCCTTGAGGCCATTGATAAAACATTCTCAGAAAAATCATCAGACATGCCCTCTGTACGAAAATCCAGTCTCTTAAAAGAAGTTATAAAGTATTCCACGGTGCCATATTGTTTCAACTTTGTTAAACGGCCTAAATGGTTGGTGTCAGTGTCAAAGCGTTCATAAATCTCCTCCACAAAGTGTGTCCAAGACACATACCCTCGATGGGCATTTTTTCTCCATTTCCACCATTGCCAACATTCTTGATCTAGATGGAGAACACCATACTAGAGTTTGGCCAACTCATCTGTAATGCCATACAAAGAGAAATAATGTTCCATTTGAGTTACACAGCCAGTGGGATATGATACATAAAATTTGGTCACATCCACACGTGGAAGGTGTAGGTCATGTTGAAAGTGATGGGGCTGAAAATTCTGGGAATGAGAGGAAGTTTAAACTTCGGTATGAAAAGGTGGGTCAAATAAGGGAATATCTGTAAAGATATGCAGCTTGGTGTAGATCATCATAGTGACAGATTCAAGCTAGGCAGTAAGGTCTTATTTGAGTTTTGTGATTGAGGAGGCGATGGAGGAATTCATCTTTTGATTAATGGTGGAAATATTGGCACTGAGTTGTCGCACTTATTGTTGGGTTTCTATAAATTATAGTGAAAGGTAGTGAAGCAAGCTTCCAAGTCTTGGCTACGGGTATGGGCCATGATGATGAAGGAACACGAAAAGGGGTGGGTGGGACCACATAAAAAATGGGTTATGGATGAAGTGTATCACAATGATCAGGGAGACGATTGGAATCCAATGGGGTAAAGCCCAGATAAGGGTTTTGGAAGGGGGTCGGGTCCACAAGAAAAAAAATTTGTTGAAAAATGATAGGTATGACTGTGATAAGGGCGAAGAGAGAAATCCGAAAGAATAGGTCTCAAATAATGGTTCCTGTGGAGTTATACTCTGATATGAAGAATATTACAGTGATGAAATTCCCAAATTCGTAACAGAAAGTAATCCATAGTAATTCCTCAACTTGAATGCATGAGACACAATTGCACTGCAATAGATCTTGTCTGTTCTATTTTTGTTTCCGTCCCAAGGGTTAGGTATTCAAGGGTTCTATAGACAAGGGTTTTCCCTGTGCTATAGCTCTCTGATATACGTGCAGGGTCCAATAGTAGTACTCAGCCCAATATATCAGGGCACAAACTAAGGAGGCTAGACCGTGCCCTTAGTCGTGCTACCCGACTACCCAGGTACTAGAGAGTATCTTCCCGAGTGTTGTTCTCGGTGGCACTATAGAAGTCAGGTGATTGATCGGTTTATATATGGAGGGCTTGAGGAGATATAGGATTATCTATATACATGTGATGTCTGATGTTCTACCACTCGAAGGGGTACCAACAGGGGTTACAAGGGTGGGAAACCAATGTGTGCTTAAGTACCACTTGTATTTCCTGCGTGTATGAATCCTCGACTATGGGTTTATGTGCGTAACGATAGATCTATGTAACTTAAATACATCTCTACCCTGGAAAAAAAAATTAACCCACAATTTTCTGCCGAAGAAGGTGCTATGATACCACTTGTAATATTCCAGATATAAAATGTATGCAGAATAGAGATAAATAGCTAGAAATGGCAGATGAAAAACAATATAACCAAAACCACACCACAATAATACCAAAATGATGCTAGAATAATACCATAAAGAACACTTTGATTACTGAGAGAAATGTTCACTTGCCTCTTCGAGGGGGAAACCTCCAACAAAGCAGAGCTCTATTAAAATAATATCCAAGACAAAATTTCTCATACCATCAAATCTTATGTATACTAAATATGTCTATCAAAAGAACCATATAGAGGAAGATCCTTCTAGAAGCAGAGGCTTCTATTAGGTCTTCTTACATTGGACTTATTCTTCCTTATTGCTAGGCCTTATTAATATTGACCTTTATTACATGGAAATATATTATTCTACCTACATGAGGGGTTAGGTCCCTAACAGTGATGACTTTGTAAAAGAAAAATAGATACTGTAATTCACATGCTAAGTTTTAGGCCATCCATGTGTCAAGTAGGGAAGTAACAGATGCAAAGGTTCTTTTTTTCCTCCCTAAATGTCAATGTGTGGTTTTAAAATATGTATGAAAGGGTGGATCTCCTAGCCTGCTATCAAGGGTGGTTTTAACTACTTGGTGGAAGTGAACTGCTCAAGCTTTACAGTCTAGCAAAAATAAGACCAGTGCGCAGCTAAACCAAAGACAATCATGCAAAAAGTGTAGAGTGTGTGTTTGGAGAGTTATGACAGAGAGCATATATGTGAGGACCACGCATCTATTTTCCCCAAACCCACGCGCATGCAGAGAAGTTGGCGGGACAAAAATTTTGAACAATTTCACTCAATGTGGGATGAAATCCTTCTCTCTGAAGGTGAGAATGGGTAGGTTTTAATCCATGAAAACACAAATGAGTGAGAAAGAAAGCTTTAATAGCTTAATTGGGGAGGATTTTGATCGAAAATCCCCAGTATGGTCACTAATATGTTGGGTTCTTTTGTCACTTGTGTGAGAAAAAAGAGGTCCCTTGACTATCTACTTAGGTCAGCAATACAAAACAATAGTTTGTTAGTTAATTAGTGGCTCAGCTGAATGGAAAAAAAAGAAAGAAATAAAACTCAACTAAGCATGTAACAACTAAAATTGATGCAAGAAAGAGACACAAGGAATAGCTACCAAATGAGACTGATATTCGAATTGACAACACCTAGGAGAAATATGGGAACTTATGAGTCCCTTCTTCCTCCTTGGGAAGGCTCTTGAGTCCCCAAATACAATTTTTTCTCTCTTCTAACGATGGTTGAAAATCAAAATACAATGGTGAATAATTGATTGTTGAACTTCTCAAGAGGAGAGAGGTGCAAAACTTGCTATGACACAAGGAATAGCTACCAAATGAGACTGATCTTCGAATTGATAACACCTAGGAGAAATATGGGAACTTATGAGTCCCTTCTTCCTCCTTGGGAAGGCTCTTGAGTCCCCAAATACAAATCTTTCTCTCTTCTAACAATGGCTGAAAATGAAAATACAATGGTGAAGAATTGATTCTTCAACTTCTCAAGAGGAGAGAGGTGTAACACTTTCTATGAATGCTCAAAGAGTTCTAGGAGAAAGATGGCTTCTCAAAGAAAAATTGGATAGCATAACAATACTCAAATTGCTTCTTATTTTTTGCATACAATGGCCCTCTATTTATAGAAGGATGGCAAGATTTTTCCAAACTAGTTTCAAATGTGAATGGAAGGTCTTTGAAGGTACCTCCCACCGATTTTGGTGATCCCCAGACGGAATTTTAGGGAGATTTAGGTTATGGGTGAGATCTTATCCACCCCATAAGTGGTTGACGCCCGACCAAAATCATCAATGCATTGTTTCTGCATCCACGCGGGTTTTCTGACTGTCAGTCGCATGGACCACACATTGTGCATGTTGTAAGTCATGTTAGCCCATGTGGATGTGTGCACACTAATTGTACTAAATACGTGCTGAACTTTAGAACCAATTTTGTATAGTTTTTTTATTATCTTTCTAAAGTGAGTGTGATCCTTCCATAATTAATGGTAGTATGTTGTTCTTGTGCTGACTATTTCTTCATCCATTTTATATGTTTCTAGTGAGCAATTTTTCAGTGATAGCGCTATTGTTTACAATTATTATCAAACAATTAATTCCAAATGGACCAAATAGACCGCATCATGAGGCAAATATTTTATTAAGAGGTTTCTTTATTGTATCTTTTTTCAATTATGAAAAATAGGAAGGTCATCAAAGGACCATGGTTTTGAGGCAAAGTTGGTGGCCTCTTCTTCATACCATGGTTCCAATATTTCAACACGTGTACAAATTCCATCTCAATAATCCTAATTCAGGTGAGAATATCTATGTAGTGCTCCACATTTTGAACTTTTATCCTTATGAGGATTTAATTTAATTTTTATGGGATTTGTATCAAACACCACTCTATCTATCTATGACTCTATTTATACTTTATCTATAAGAATATGTTTTTGTAGATAATTATTTTTATATTTATATTTTTTAATCTCGCAGTTGGGATTTTATGTTTTATATGAGCACCTCTCGATTGACTAACTATATGTTATGGTGCCATTAAGATATGACGATGGTCATGATAGTGAGGAAGATATTACACATATGGTTATTGTTATGCATAAATCAATATTATGATGATCTATTGTGTTTGTTGAAATGTCATGTTGTGTTTATCCATGAAACTATCATGGATAGATGAATATTTTAATATCCCCAAAAATAAATTATTATTAAAGTCTGAATACACTTAGGAATTTATTTGAGTTTTTGGCAAATTCGAATTTGGAAAATTATTGCCATTTATGGCAATTCCGAATTTGGAATTTAGTTAATTGTAATTTAGTATTGTAACTACTGGGCAAAGATTTGATTTGCCCAACCAACTCTTTGACTATGACACTTGTAAAAACAAATATTTAATTTATTTATTGTTGAGAGAAAAATGGAACAGCCAGGTTGAAATCAACTCACCATGACTCCATGAGTGGGGAACAGGCTTGAACTACCTCAGGGCTGAATTTTACAAGTGGCAAATCAAGAATTTGGCCATTGGCAACCCCTAAAAATCAGGGATTTGTAAAGCTGCAAAAATTCCCAAGGGGAAAAGACCTAGGCACAAGATGTTTTTGCATATATAACATATGGGAGGAGGTAGGACTTTTCCTAGTATGCTGGGGAAATAATATCACTTGTTGTTATGAGCATTGTTTTCGGACTGTGAGGCAAGGATAATTTCTGATCTAAAAGAGGACTATAGCGAAAGAGGAGTTTTGAGGTTCGCCCTCCTAGATTCATGGTGAGGCTAGGGGTTGAACGGAGCAATTAGATTGGATGTTTTGTTCTATGGTTGGGCGGAACTTGGTTGTTCCATTTTTTGTCCCAACACTTTGTTCATATATGCACCTCTACTTATTGTTCTATTGAAATGTTTATTTATTTAGCTAGTAGAATAAAATGAATTGTGGGATTAATCTGTACAGATTAATTTTATTCTTTTAGTAAAGTAATCAAGCTACTGTGTATGTGGATTGTAAATAAGTTGAGTTATGTAAATATATGCATACACAGAATGTGCAGTCAAGTTAAATGATGCAGAATTAATGCTTGGAATCATAAACGTTACCATATACTTATAGATATTGATGTATGTTTAAATTGCATAGAGTTGTACAAAATATCTAACGTATTCACACACAGAAGGCAATGCGTCGACCTCTTGAGTTATATACAATTAAAATACTTTTATCAAAAGTCTATTTAAAGGACATAGAAAATTATAGTCCTCTCTATGGTAGAAAACCGAGAAGCAAAATTTCTAGTATATAGCTAATGCATGCCATCATACTGTTTAAATCAGAGACCTTTGTGTTAAGAGTTTTCTCCCTTGTTCAAAACTATTCGATCTATTTATTCCAGGAAGGATTTAAGATACAGTTAACCAGGTTATCTAGGGAACCCTGAAATAAAAGCTATCATAATAATAGTACCCTAACACAACACTCTGTACCACTATGAACATAACCTAGAAACTAAGACTTAAACGTCAAGAGTCAGAACTCGAGTAGCTTTCGAGAGCGGTGAGCTCATGGATCCAATTGAGTAGAGTGAGTAATTCTTGTAAAAAGGAAAGAATTGAGAATTAATAAATCAGTGTTAAGGGTTAATTAATGCCAGAACAAAATTTCAATTACAAGAACAATACTTAGCTTGACACTTTGGGCATGAGTGCTTCCCATCAGCGTCACTGAGAAAACTTCCTACAAGTCCGAGGGGAGGAGTGGAACTAGAAAGGTCTAATGGGTACCCTCGCAAAGTAAAAAGGGGTCCCATCATTAGTTTGGTAACCAAAATTATTAACTCTGGAATTGTAGATAAGCAAGGAAAAAAATGCCAAGCCATTAATACTTTGATAATCTAACCAATTCATACATGTCACACAGAGGCATCTAACGTCATGTTCATATCACATTTGATATGTTTTATGCTAAAGGGATGTGACAGTCAAGTTTTATTTCGAACACAGAAATATAGGCACATAGAAAATTACAAGTAACTACTTGAATCAAGTTAGAGCCGAATTATTAAATCAATGTCTCAAAAGATAACAAACAGATGGAACATTATTAAATATGTAAGCTACAATGGATAACCAGAACTGAAAATTCTACACAGTATAAAATTATCCCACATAATTTCCCAATATAGACTGCAGGTAAGGTTGTGAGTTATTGTTCTCGCATTTATTAAAATCTTACAACTGATGATAAAGAAAACATGGTCAAGAATATAATTATGGACTTATAAACCACTTGTCCTCTACGCTAACCTTTAAATTGTTTAATTTTTCGAGTAATTTCTCACAGTGAAAGTTTTAAGACTATAACTTTTTCCATTTAAGTTCAAACAAGGTAACTCGATCTAGTTATTAAATCTACACAATGGCAAGGAAAACCTCATCGTATTTACAGGATTGAATTTACGATAGAAATTAATTCATAGATATAATATTTTCACAGTGAGTCGGATGTGTAACCTCTTCCAGATTCGAGGGTTCGAAAGCTCCCGACTTAATCAAAACATGAAGAGAAATTTTGTAATCTATATCTACAAGGATATTTAACCTAGTAGGATCCTCAGGCGAGAGGAAGATCGTGAACCCAAATGAAAAATAAAAAGAAAAAAAAAAAGAAAAAAAAGGAAACTCAAGTATGAGTGAAAAGTTGAGGTCCCGATTGTACCGATAAAAACCCTCATGTTTTTTGCAAAATATAAATTCGACAGAACCCACAAAAAATAATAATACACTGTCACTTACATGGGACACTACCTATATGAAACGTTAAGAGTATTGTGGAAGTTCCGAGCATATTTCATCCACGGGGTTTCGCCGTTCTACATGCCCTGAATGACAGCAAAAAAAAATTACAATATTAATCTTTAAGAAGAAGTCTGGGGATGTTTGATGCCGACAGTAAAATAAAAAGGAACCTAGTAATGCAACGAGGCTAACCTTGTTTTTTTTATTGAGCTGACTGGGTAAACTTCATACAGAGCCTCAACGAGTAGCACGAGTGGAGGTTGGTTGCATTTGTAGGGTAAGCTAATATCGTGACCGCCACAAGATGGGTTACAGTTATATAATACGAAAAATGGGGATAGAACATATCCAGGAAACAAAGGATAAGTGAAACTCAACCAATAGTTATAGAGACTCTCATTAATGGCTGACCCTTCAAACGACCTATTATACAAGACAACATAATCGTGAGAGTAGATGAAAAATTACCTGGTAAAGGAGGAAACCAGATGGTCACGCACCCTTCCTCCTACATTACACAGAACATAAATCTTCTCATCACCTTTCCACCTCTTTTTCTTTTCACACAGAGAAACCTTGTGAAGATTGATACCAGGTAGTATTATGAAAATGCGTAAGAGCCAAAAGAAAGTGAGACTTAGTTACCAGGAACCTCTCACATGTCAGAGTAATGGTCAAGAGATGCGTGGGTACACTGCCATGTGGTTAAACATGCTTGGCACCTCCACATTGGTCACGACAACCTAGGATTAGTACTTTGCATAACCCTAATAACTTTCAAGAACAAAGGCGTTATGACATTTACGAGCCAGTCTGACTTCACATTTAACCAAACCTTAATGACGGTCAGTGCAAATCCCTGTCATTAAGCCAACATAGATAGTGCTGGATAGAAGGATTGAGGTTAGATTCAATAGGTTTCCAGGTCTAGAGTTATGACTTGTCATCCCAATGGAATCTCAACCCTCAGGGTTATGTATCGTATGGATTAGAGCCTGCTTTTTACAACTAGCGTATGTTAGTTTCCCTCCAACTACCATATTAAGGTCTTAAGGAAATAGAAACTACCAAGAACGACCTTTCATGTAACAGTGAAAGTGTGCATTTCAGTAAGATCGTGACTGTTAAATTAAATCTATATAGTTCCCGTTTGGGTAATGTAAAAAACTACGGAGAAAACATAAACTAGCATAAATATTTGATTCATGAAAATATGCTACCTTGCTCGACTATAAACGTAGGTTATTTATATCTATATACCTATATAGGATTGTGGTAAGGAGCATATGTCCATCGAATTTTACAAATGAGTATCGATATATAGGTTTAAAACTATAGATAAGAAAGAGTACATTTGTTAGGGAATATTGTGTGGTACTCCTTCATTAGATATGAAGTGGAAGATTTTTAGTTTTGTTTAAAAGTAGAATCCACGTTGGGGTAGTTTCCCTTATAGACCTGAGGAATTAACCAAATCACATTCCTCTTAGGGATAGATAAATCTTTATCCTGTTGAGATGACTATTGTGGCATGTACCGAGTTAATGTTATAAGTATGACCTCGCAAGAAGGCTATCAACTTGTTATTAGCGATTTTAGGTTAAGACGATTAAGTAAGAAGTATCAATGCACCTATCAAAAAAAGTTTTATTTATGTAAATTTTGGTGTACATTACATATGGTATCAGAGAAAAGGTTACAACACTTGGACCTCAAACAGGGCCAAAAATGTTTGATTGGCACATGTTTTTTGTTTAATGAAAAACTAACAAAACATTTACTGTTACAAAGAGAAAAAATTTATTTCTATAGTGATAATGGCAGCACAGAATGAAGAGAAGATAAGACTTGAGGAGAATACTGAGAAAGGACCTAAAATAGATCCTGGAAAGAACTGTGAAGGAAGTTCCGCCACCCACGTTTTGGAAACCATGAGAAACCTTATTGTGGAATTGCAAGTTTTCAAGGCAGACAATGAGAAACTGAAAAAGGCACCACAAGAACAGAAAGAAATAAATGAAGTATTGTTGCGTAGCATAGTAACAAAGAAGATCCCAAAAGAAAATAAAGAATAAGAAGAGGTCAACAAAAGAGCCTCCAAAAATTCTCATCCCGAAGAGAAAAAGGGGACAGCTCTTCCGCAGGCACACCATTAGCAGAAGATAAAACAACCACAGGAAGAAAGAGGAAACAGGTCGACCACCTGGAAGGAGAGTTTAAGAAAATAAAACTGTCCACCTTTGATGGGGAATCTAGGACAGGGGAGGAGGATGAAGCATGGTTACTAGACATAAAAAAGTATTTCCAGATCTAAAACTATTCCAACAACATGAAGGTTAGAATGGTCATTTATAACCTGAAAGGAAAAGCTAGTATATGGTGGCAGGACCTGAAGTTGGCCAAGGGCCTAAAGGAAAAATAGATGGAGTGGTCGAATTTCAAGAAATACTTTAAGAAACAATATTTATCTAAAAGTTACTATGAAAGAAAGACCAAAGAGTTTTATGAGCTACGACTCGGTCAAATGACTATGGATGACCTGATAAACAAATTCATGGAATTATTAAGGTTCGTGCCTTATATCTGGGAAGACAAAATAAAAATCCATCGGTTCCCAAGTTGCTTACCATAGTCCTATAAGGAAAGGATCGAATTTGACAACCCCAATACCTTAAGTGAAGTTTTCAGGAAGGCCCAAATGTGTTACGACCAATACAAATAGCGGTCTAAATTTCCCAAGGCTTGGAAAGACAAGAAACAAGACAGAATGAACCAGCGGAAGAAGGGATATCAACCAGCCCCTTTTCAGAATGCAGCAAAGAGCGTCCCAAGGAAAATTTCCACTCCAATAACCAGAACACCCAAGGAGGAGGTAAACTAGTTAATCTGGGAACCAAGAAGTTTGGGGACAGCCCCAGAGAACTGTTAAAATGTTGGGAATGTGGAGAACCTCACTTAAGGAGGAACTGTCCACGTCTAACTTCTACAGTAAGGATTACAATTAACAACCTGCAAGAGGCCTCTACAGTGGGAGATGTGGGCAAAAGAATACACAGGATCAATGCATTCATGGATGGCCGACAAGCTGACCACCAGTCCACTATAGTGGAAGTTGAAGGTAAAATTAACAATACTCATGTTTCTATTTTAATTGATCCAGTAGCTACCTTGAGTTATTTTCCCCTGGTGTAGTGGATTCAAATAAACTTAAGAAAGTAAGGCATACAAAGTCTTGGCTAGTACAACTAGAAACAGGAACAAAAGGAAAGGTAACATAATTCATTTATGATTGCGAGTTCAGTTTAGATGGTCAAAACACAAAGATAAATATGAATATTCTACCATTAGGGTCTTATGATATATTTATTGGAATGGAATGGTTAGAGAGGCATAAAGTAGTTTTGGATTGTTATGAAAAATCACTCACTTACAAAGACGAAAACAACACTGTTAGGATAGTACAAGGCATATGAAAACGAGTCTCAGTTAGGAAAATTTCAACAATGTAATTTAAGAAGTGCATGAGTAAAGGTTGTTAGATTTATGTTATCCAGTGACAAATCTGTTGGAAAAAGAAAATAAACCTAGCCTAGAGGATTTTTTCGTCTTACATGAATTTAGATATGTGTTTGTAGGAGAAATACATGAACTTCCCCCAAGAAGAGAGATAGACTTCTCTATCGATCCACTGCCAGTTTCAACCCCTATATCTAAGGCACCCTACCGAATGAGTTTACCCGAATTAACAGAGTTAAATATTCAACGACAAGAACTATTGGACAAGGAATACATTAGGCCAAGTGTCTCACCATTGGGAGAACCAATATTTTTTGTTAAAAAGAAAGACAAAACTCTAAGATTATGCATTGATTACAGATAGTTAAACAAAATGACTGTTAAGAACAAATACCCCCTACCTAGAATCAATGATCTGTTTGATCAAGTGGGTGGGGCAAAGATTTTTTCAAAGTTGGATTTAATATCTAGTTATTACCAGGTTAGAATAAAGGATGAAAACATAAGTAAAACAATGTTCAGGACGAGATATGGACATTATGAATTTTTTGTTATACTATTTGGTCTCACTAACGCACCAGCAAATTTTATGTGTTTAATGAATAGCATTTTCATTCAGTACTTGGATAAGTTTGTTTTGGTATTTATTGATGATATCTTAGTGTATTCGAAAACAAAAGAAGAACACAAAGAACATCTAAGGATAGTATTGAAAACTTTAAGAAAACACAAATTGTATGCTAAATTTGACAAATGTGACTTTTATCAAAAGAAAATACAGTACCTAGGACATGTAATATCTGAAGAAGGTATTGCAGTCGACCCAGAGAAGATAAGAGCCATCATGGAGTGGGCTATCCCTAAGGATGTAGCGGACATCCAGTCATTCATGGGAATCATCGGTTACTACCGTAGATTTATAGAGGGATTCTCTAAGATTGCATAGCCTATAACATCCCTACAAAAAAAGGGAACCAAGTTTAACTGGTCACATAAATGTCATGGCAGTTTTAATAAGTTAATGTTGGCAAATGTTTACCAAGTAGCGTATGCTTGTCATTGATGGCAAGTACAGCAGTGGAGATGGTAGAATAAAAAGGATAAAAGTACCTTGGGGATTCAGACGTGAAAGCTTAGGAGGAACAGCGGTGAAGAAAACGCGCGCAGCAAAGGCAAAGCTCAAGATACAGGAATTTGCAGAAGAGAAGGAAGACAGAGATTCACAACCACAGGATCTCATTCAAATTTCCCGAAAGA
>ML781796.1:547029-564186 GCA_009831015.1 Picea engelmannii
TGGTGCTCATATGTATGATAATGTAAAGAATGTAACTATTACTTATCATATAAAGAAAAAGAGGTTTTTACCCTGTATGGGTTTCCTCAGGAAATATCTGTCTCTGTGTTTCTCTTATGTGTGACTGATGCTGAATATGTCATAGTTTATTCCCCTGCATTATTATGATCATCATTTAGTGTCTCAGCAAAAATCTTAAAAGAAGCATAATTGTTTAAGCACGGTAACAACTGATTCACCCCCCCCTCTCAGTTGACTAACAGTTAAAAGAATTGTTAACAACCACACCAATTTTAAGAGTAGCAAACCCAAATAAAGACTTCACAGCCTGTTTGGATGCGAGCAAAGAAGGTTTGGGACGTTTCCTAATCAAGAAGGGCACATTATTTGTTACGAGTCCCAAAAACTAAAAGAGCATGAATGAAACTAGATCACTCATGACTTGGAATTATAAGTTGTTATCCATGCATTAAAAATGTGGTGACACTATATAATAGGCAGAAAATGTTTGTTGTTAATTGATAACAGTGGTGTGAAATTCTTGTTTAGTCAACCAGACCTTAACACAAGGCAAGAAAGATGGTTGGCCTTCTTGAGTGAATTCGATTTCGAGGTAAGACACATCAAGGTTAAGGAAAACAAAATGGTAGATGCTTTAAGTAGAAGAACTCATGGGTTGTTTGAGATAAACATTAGCAGGGCAGAAAGCAACATTGAGAAAAGGATAAAGGTTGCAAGTAATAATGATGAAAATACATTAAAACAGTGGAAGATTTACAAAATAATGCAAAAAATTTAGATAGAACATATCTGAGTTTGGACATAAATGGTCTACTAGATTCAAAAATAGGTTATACATACCAGATTCTACTGAATTAAAGTTAACAGTTTTGGACGAAGTACACAAGAATCCATATTCTGGTCATCTGAGATACCAGAAAATGGTAACAACACTAAGGAAATTATTTTATTGGCCTAATATGAAAGGAAAGATTGCATAATATTTGTCTAAGTGCCTAGATTGTCAACAAGTGAAGGATGAACACCAACACCCATCCGGCCTGTTGCAGCCTCTACCTGTACCAGAATGGAAATGGGAGACTATATCACTGGATTTTATCAGAGGTTTGCCTAGAAATAAAAAACAGAATGATTCAATTATGGTAGTAATTGATAAGCTTAGCAAGTCTTCACATTTTATTCTTGTAAAATCTACTTATAAAGCTATTATTATTGAAATATTCATGAAGGAAATTTTTAGACTGCATGGTATTCCTAAAATGGTGATTTCGGATAGAAACGTAAAATTTACATCTACATTTTGGAAAGAATTGTTTGCAGGGTTGAATACTAACTTGAATTTCAGTACAAGCTACCATCCACAAACGGATGGGCAGACTGAATGAATGAACCAAATCATGGAGGATATTCTATGAATGTATGTAAGGACAAAACCAAGTAAGTGGGAAGACTACCTGCACTTGGTGGAATTTGTATACAATATGGTTACCAGACATTGGCTAAAATGAGCCCCTTCGAAGTACTGTACGGTAGAAAGTGTACAACTCTGATTAGCTAGGATAGCCCAGTTGACAGACTAATGGTGGCCCGGACTAGAAATGCTCCAGGAAATGGAGAATACGATAAAAAAAGTACAACATAATTTAAAAGAGGAATAGGATAGAAAGAAAATTTATGCGGATATGAAAAAAAGACACCAGGAATTTCAAGTTGGAGACCACGTGTATTTAAAAGTCAAAGCAAGAAGAAGTTCATTAAATCTAGGAAATTGTTCCAAGTTGGCTCCTAGGTTTTGTGTCCCTTTTGAGATCTTAGATTGAATTGGACCTGTGGAATATCAAATTGCACTTCTCGCAAATATGAAAATTCATAATGTATTTCATGTTTCTTTGTTAAAAAAATATGTTCATGATCCTACTCACATGATCGATTGGAACATGGTGCAAGTGGAAACAGAAGGCGAGTTCCAAGCAGAACCTCTACACATTCTGGATAGGAGAGAAACAATACTACAGAACAGAGTCGTTGCCTAGGTAAAAGTGCAATGGAAGCACTTTAGTCCTGAGGAGGCCACTTGAGAATTTGAGGAAGATTTGCAGAAATCTTATCCAACCTTGTTTCGTGAAATGAATGAACACTGAGGAAATTTTTGTACTTAAGGGGGAAAGGATGTAATATCCCCAAAAATAAAGTATTATTAAAGTCTGAATACGCTTAGGAATTTATTTCCGTTTTTGGCAAATTCGAATTTGGAAAATTATTGCCATTTATGGAAATTACGAATTTGGAATTTAGTTAATTGTAATTTATTATTGTGACTATTGGGCAAAGATTTGATTTGCCCAACCAACTCTTTGACTATGACACTTGTAAGAAACACATATTTTTTATATTTATTGCTTAGACAAATGGAACAACGAGGTTGAAATTAGCTAACCATGATTCCATGAGTGGGGAACATGCTTGAACTACCTCAGGGATGAATTTTACAAGTGGCAAATCAAGAATTTGGCCATTGGTTGCCCCTGAAAATCAGGGATTTGTAAATCTATGAAAATTCCCAAGGGGAAAAGACCTAGGCACGAGATGATTTTTCATATATAGCATATGGGAGGAGGAAGGAGGCTGCCTAGTATGTTGGGGAAATAATATCACTTGATTTTATGAGCAACGTTTTCTGAGTGTGAGGCGAGGAGAATTTATGATCTGAAAGAGGACTATAGAGAAAGAGGAGTTTCGGGGTTCGCCCTCCTGGATTCATGGTCAGTCTAGGGGGTGAACGGAGCAAGTAGATTGGTTGTTATGTTCCATGGTTGGGCGGAACTTGGTTGTTCCATTTGTTGTCCCAACTCTTTGTTCAAATATGTACCTCTACTTATTGTTCTGTTGAATTGTTTATTTTTTTAGCTAGTAGAATAAAATGAATTGTGGGATGAGTCTGTACAGTTTGATTTTATTCTTTTAGTAAAGTAAGCAAGCTACTGTGTATGTGGATTGTAAATAAGTTGATTTATGTAAATATATGCATACATAGAATGTGTAGTCAAGTTAAATGATGCTGAATTAATGCTTGGAATCATAAACGTTGCCATAAACTTATATATATTGATGTATGTTTAAATTTCATGGAGTTGTAAAAAATATTTAACGTATTCACACATAGAAGGCAGTGTGTCGACCTCTTGAGTTATATACAATTCAAATAATTTGATCAAAAGTCTATTTAAAAGACACAGAAAATTATAGTCCTCTCTATCATAGCAAACCCAGAAGCAAAATTTCCAGTATATAGTTAATGCATGCCATCAAACTGTTTAAATCAGAGACCTTCTTGTTAAGATTTTTCTCCCCTGTTCAAAACTGTTCAATCTATTTATTCCAGGAAGGATTTAAGATACAATTAACCAGGTTATCTAGGGAACCCTTAAACAAAAGCTATCATAATAATAGTACACTAACACGACACTATGTACCACTATGAACATAACCTAGAAACTAAGACTTAAACATCAAGATTCAGAACTCGAGTAGCTTTCGAGCGTGCCGAGCTCGCGGATCCAATTGAGTAGAGTGAGTAAGTCCTATAAAAAGGAAAGAATTGAGAATTAGTAAATGAGTGTTAAGGGTTAATTAATGCCAGAATAAAATTTCAATTACAAGAACAATACTTAGCTTGAGACTTTGGGCGCGAGTGCTTCCCATTGGCGTCACTAAGAAAATTGCCCACAGGTTCGAGGGGAGGAGTGGAACTAGAAAGGTCTGATGGGTACCCTCGCAAAGTAAACAAGGGTCCCATCATTAGTTTGGTAACCAAAAGTCTTAACATTGGAATTGTAGATAAGCAAGGAAAACAATGCCAAAACATTAATACTTTGATAATATAACCAATTCATACAGATCATGCATGTCACACAGAGGCATGTAACGCCCTGTTCATATTACATTTGATATTTTTTATGATGAAGGGATGTGACAGTCAAGTTTTGTTTTGAACACAGAAATATAGGCACATAGAAAATTACAAGTAATTACTTGAATCAATTTAGAGACGAACTATTAAATAAATGGCTCAAAATATAACAAATAGATCGAACATTATTAAATATGTAAGCTACAATGCATAACCAGAACTGAAAATCCTACACAGTATAAAATTATCCCACAAAATTGCCCAATACAGAGTACAAGTATGGTTGTGAGTTATTGTTCTCGCATTTATTAAAAACTTACAACGTATGATAAAGAAAATGTGGTCAAGAATAGAATTCTAGACTTATAAACCACTTATCCTCTACGCTAACCTTTAAATTGTTTAAATTCTGGAGTAATTTCCCACAGTGAAAGTTTTAAGACTGTAAATTTTTTCGTTCAAGTTCGAACAAGGTGACTCGATCTAGCTATTAAATCTACACAGCGGCAAGGAAAACCTCATCGCATTTACAAGAATGAATTTATGATAGCAACCAATTCATAGATGTAATATTTGCACAGTGAGTTGGATGCGTAACCTATTCCAGAGTTGAGGGTTGAAAATATCGTGACTTAATCAAAACAGGAAGAGAAAGTTTGTAATCTATATACAGAAGGAGATTTAACCTAGTAGGATCCTCACACGAGAGGAATGTTGTGAATCCAAATGAAAAAAAAAAAAAAGGAAAGTCAAGTATGAGTGAAAAGTCGAGGTCCCGATTGTACCGGTAAAAACCCTCATGATTTTTGCAAAGTATAAATTCGATAGAACCCACAGAAATTAATAATACATTGTCACTTACATGGGACACTACCTGTGACATCCCAAAAAATAAAATATTTTTGAAATTTAAAATTGCTGGAAATTTATTCTGTTTTTAGTAAATTCGAATTTGGAAATTTTTATCCATTTATGGAAATTCTGAATTTCGAATTTGGTAATTGTGATTAATTATTTTGACTGCTGGGCAGAGACCTGATTTGACCCAACTAACTATTTGACCATGACACTTGTATGGAAACATAATATTTTATATTGATTGCAGGAGGACAAATGGAACAGCCATGTTAAATTTAGCTGACCATGACTCCATGAGTGGGGAACATGTTAGAACTACCTCTGGGCTGATTATTACAAGTGGAAAATCAGTGATTTGGCCATTGGCAGCCCCTGAAAATCAGGGATTTAGAAATCTGTGAAAATTCCCAAGGGAGGGAAAAGACCTAGGCAAATGATAAATAGCATATGAGAGGAGGAAGGATGCTGCCAAGTATGCTGGGAAATGAGACTTTTGATTTACTTGCTGTTATGAACACTGCTTGAGTGTGAGGCAAGGGAAAAACTGTTGGAGTTGTAGGACATATATGAAGAGAATCTTTTCCAAGTTCGCCCTCATGGATTCATGGTCAGGCTAGGGGGTGAATCAGGCAAGTAGTTTGGCTGCCCTATTATACGGTTGGGAGCAACGTGGCTATTCCCTTTGTCTTTTAGCGTATTATTTCAGATATGTTATTTTTGTCCCTTCTCTGATTGAATGTTAAATGGTTACATACTTGATAGAATGTATCTGTTAGAAATAATATTAAGGACAAAAGATGGAATGCATCCTATTGCAAACTTAGGAATTGCTAGAATGTCTCTCTACTAGTTTGGAATGGATTATCTTTGCTTCATCTCATTACTGTTATGAATACTAGTTCCCGAAAGTATACTAGCTGGAAGGATAAGACTAGTCAATTCTTAAAGAATATTTGTGTTGTGGTTTGGATTACTATTGTAGTAAGATAAAGCATCATAGTTGAAAACCCCACAAGTAAATTATGATGCAGATTTGATTTTACCTACATATTGAATGCNTATATATATATATATATATATATATATATATATATATATATATATATATATATATATATATATATATATATATATATATATATATATCATGTACATTTCTGATATATAAAGGCACGCATCGCAGTAGAGTAATTAACTATGATTTCTTCCATGTACCAGCTGAACAGTCATGATTTTGTTTTTAGGAGATAGCCCTAATCCCAAGTGTCTAAGATATATATATGTATATTTAAAGTACGGAAGTGACCTTGCGAATACCAAGAATTATTATAGACCATATACGACATTTACACATCTTTATATCAACCGGTGTTTAATGAAAAGTTATAAGTTGAAATGTTGGAAAATTATTGGAGTGAATTGAATTAACACAGTTTAATTACCAGAACTAATCACGAGAGGCGTGAAGGCCCAAGGAAGAAGGGACATCACGAAACTTAAAACATACCCCTGAGTAAATTCCTAACTGTGTAAATAACAACACAATCACCTAAAAGTTCAAAAGGAAAGTCTTTAACAAAAGTACAGTAAGTGCAAATTGAATTCATATACCATCATGCGATCTGGAGTCAACTATAAACAAGATACACATATAGCCGGCAATAGCCGAGTATTTTTTCCTTTTTCAAAATCCTTTCGAGGAAGTAGCCAATATGGCGCTAGTATATTAAACCAATAAAATAACTAGTATGCCATTACAAGTAGGCGGAAGGGAAACGTTGTAATTCTTTCAAAAATAGTGTTACATATCTAGCTCGGAATTGAAACAAATGAACATCCCATACAGTTTTTTACTTCCAACGATAGAATTTTCCATCACAAAATGGGTTACCCTTAATCAACGGTACCGAAACCATAACTTAATCTCCATTTCGGAGTTTCGGATACCGGGAGTTGGAGGTGTCAAGGACACTCATGACAAGAATGATAAAATCGTGAAATGCGAAACCACGACTTAATCTCCATTTTGTAGTTTCGGATATCGGGAGTTGGAGGTGTCAAGGACACTCACGACAAGAATGATAAAATCGTGAAATGCGAAACCACGACTTAATCTCCATTTTGGAGTTTCGGATACCAGGAGTTGGAGGTGTCAAGGACACTCACAATAAGAATGATGAAATCAAGAAATGCAAAAGATCAGAGCATGTCAAAGACTCCATTTCGGAGTTTCGCAAACCGGGAAATAAAAGATCAAAGGAACTTTAACCTTTGAAGTAGCGAACCTCAAAATCCCGAAACAGAAACATCAACAAACCACGTCAGCTAAGGACACGTGGCATAATCAGGCAATGATAAGTGTCAAGTTGATTCAACATTTCAGGCACATGTAAGTCACGAATCAGAGTGACACGTGGCAGCTATTCAACACATGACAATCCACATGTGACGTCAGCAGGTTGATGTCACATCAGAACTTTCTATTTAGGGGTTTTACATAGCAAGCAGAAATTCCACCATCATGAAATCTCAAACTCTGAAATTCCGAAAGGGACTATTGTGAGTCTCGAAAACCTGAAAGGAAAAACTCTGAAATCCCGTCAACCGTCCATCTCAGTGGGTTATGTGAACCATCTGATCACTTCAGAGATTTTGTGATCATGAATTTTATAATCTTGGAGTCATGATGACTCGAAGGGAAAAACGTCGAAATCCCGTCAGCCGTTCGATTAAGAAAAGAAGGGATCAGATTATGGATTTTTGTGAACCATTGATCTGGCTCCATTTCGGGGATTGTAACTTGATGAAATGTCGAAATGCCGAAATGTGAAAGGCATTTTGATTAGGCCCATGGTCACAACCAGTGAGCATATGGAATAAGTGCGAGACCGAGTACTTGTAATCCAACAGTGCAGGTGAATTTGAATATGATCAGAGGATTATGAAATATTCGCACTCTGAGTTTAATCGGAAGGCCTTACCTAACCACTATCCTGTATCCGGATATTTAAAAAAAAAAAAAATATAGGGGGTTGTTTATATTTAAACTTTTCGCAGAGGAGTATAGACTAATACTCTACATTTACCTAAGTTTGTTTGGTCATTTTCATCATGTGATTATGTGTATGGACTAACGCATGAGGCCTAGGCCATCAACCCCCAAAGTCGTTTGTATTATAAACATATGGTAATGGGTTATTTGTAGGGTCTAACGCGTAAGGATTTGGCCATAAAGTCCCAAATTCGTTTCTGTTGTTAAGACTGTGGTAATGGTTATAGGTACAAACAGATAGGAAAGTAATCATAATTACAGGAATTGAAATAAACATTGAAATGAGGAATAAACACTTATCATCGATCAAAAAACTTTAAGTTGAATGGTAATGACAGTCGACGACAGTAAGGACTCTTGCAAACTTTCAGACTCAATATTTATAACAGAAAGCTTACTTGCTTGAATCTCGAACTATTCAAGGATATTTATACAAACAATTTTTTATTTTTTTTTAGACAGTTTTTGAGGTATATTACATATGGTATCAGAGCAAAAGCTACAACACTGAGCCTGAACAGGGACACATTAGCTACTTAGTATTTATTCTGATTTATTTAAAACTAATAAATCTTATGGTTACAAACAGAAAGCCCTTTCTGTTTTTGTAAATTATGGCAGCTCAGGAGGGTGCAGAAATTAGGATGGAAGGAAATCCACAGTAAGGACCTCCTGGAGATCTAAGACATAACAGTGATGGAAGCTCACCCACGGAGGTGTTGGGAACAATGAGGAACCTTATTGTTGAACTGCAGGTTTTCAAGGCCGACAATGAAAAATTGAAGAAAGCATAGCAGAAACAACAAGAGATAAATGAAGTCCTAATGCCTAGCATAGTAACCAAGAAAATCCTAAAAGACGATAACCATGACAAAGAAGTCAGCAAAAGGGCCTCCAAGAATTCTGGACCGGAAACAGAAAAAGGAGACAGTTCGTCTGAAGGGACACCTTCAGCTGAAGACAAAACTATACCAGATAGAAAAAGAAAACAAGTAAACCACCTTGAAGGAGAATTTAAAAAGATTAAACCAGCTACCTTTGATGGAGAATCCAGGACAGGAGAAGAAGTTGAGGCATGGTTGTTGGACATCAAAAAATACTTCCAGATCTACAACTATTCCAGCAACATGAAGGTCAGAATGGCCATCTACAATCTGAAGGGGAAGGCCAACATTTGGTGGCAGGACCTAAAATTGGCCAAGGGCCTAAAGGAGAAACAGTTGGAATGGTCCGACTTTAATAAGTATTTCAAGAAACAATACCTTTCTGAAAGCTATTATGAAAGGAAGACGAAATAATTTTACGAGTTACGACTTGGACAGATGATGACGGAGGACCTTATAAATAAATTTATGGAACTACTAAGGTTTGTACCGTACATCCGGGAGGATAAGGTAAAAATACAGTGATTCTTAAGTTGTTTACCACAAGCCTACCAGGACAGAATTGAGTTTGACAACCCCAAATCCTTGAGTGAGGTATTCAGGAAAGCACGAATTTGCTATGACCAGTATAAACAGCAGGTAGAGTTTCCCAATACATGGAAGGATAAAAAGAAAGATCGAATGAACCATCGGAAGAAGGGATACCAGCCAGCTCCCTATCGAAATGCAACAAAAAGTTTCCCAAGGAAGGATTTTCACTCCAATCATCCGAATACGCAAGGTAGTGGTAAACCGGTAAACTTGGGAATGAAGAAGTTTGGGGACAACTCCCGTGAGCCATTAAAGTGTTGGGAGTGTGGAGAGCCTCATCTAAGGAGGAACTGTCCATGTTTAACTTCAGCAAGCAGAACTATTGTTCATAATCTGCAGGAAGCCTCGACAGTGGGAGACGTGGGCAGAAGCATGCATCAGATAAATGCAGCCATAGATGGTCGACAAGTTGACCACTAGTCCTCGGTGGTAGAAATCGAAAGTAAAACCAATGACACTTGAATTTTTGTTTTAATTGACCCTGGAGCTACGTTAAGTTATATTACTCCTAATATAGTAGAGTCGAATAAACTATTTTTGAAATTTAAAATTGCTGGAAATTTATTCCGTTTTTAGTAAATTCGAATTTGGAAAAAAAATTCCATTTATGGCAATTCCGAATTTCGAATTTGGTAATTGTAATTAATTATTTTGACTGTTGGGCAGAGACCTGATTTGACCCAACTAACTATTTGACCATGACACTTGTATGGAAACATAATATTTTATATTGATTGCAGGAGGACAAATGGAACAACCATGTTAAATTTAGCTGACCATGACTCCATGAGTGGGGAACATGTTAGAACTACCTCTGGGGTGACTATTACAAATGGAAAATAAGTGATTTGGCCATTGGCAGACCCTAAAAATCATGGATTTAGAAAGCTGCAAAAATTCCCAAGGGAGGGAAAAGACCTAGGCAAATGATAAATAACATATGAAAGGAGGCGGGACGCTACCAAGTATGCTGGGAAAGGAGACTTTTGATTTACTTGATGTTATGAACACTACTTGAGTGTGAGGCAAGGGAAAAACTGATGGAGTTGTAGGACATATATGAAGAGAATCTTTTCCAAGTTCACCCTCATGGATTCATGGTCAAGCTAGGGGGTGAATCGGGCAAGTAGTTTGGCTGCCTTGTTCTACGATTGGGAGGAACGTGGCTATTCCCTTTGTCTTTCAGCGTATTATTTCAGATATGTTATTTATGTCCCTTCTCTGATTGAATGTTAAATGGTTACATACTTGATAGAATGTATCTGTTAGAAATAATATTAAGAATGAAAGATCGAATGCATCCTATTGCAAACTTAGGAATTGCTAGAATGTCTCTCTACTAGTTCGGAATGGATTATCTTTGTTGCACCTCATTACTGTTGTGAATACTAGTTCCTGAAACTATACTAGCTGGAAGGATATGACTAGTCAATTCTTAAAGAAGATTTGTGTTGTGGTTTGGATTACTACTGTAGTAAGATAAAGCGTCGTAGTTGAAAACCCCACAAGTAAATTGTGATGCAGATTTGATTTTATCTACATATTGAATGAAAATGGAAAACTGCATAGTGTATATATATATATATATATATATATATATATGTGTGTGTGTGTGTGTGTGTGTGTGTGTGTGTGTGTGTATGTATGTATGGACATTTCTGATATATAAAGGCACGCACTGCAGTAGAGTAATTAACTAAGATTTCTTCCATGTACCAGCTGAACAGTCATGATTTGTTTTTTAGGAGATAGCCATAATCGCAAGTGTCTAAGATATATATATGTATATTTAAAGTACGGAAGTGACCTTGCGAATGCCAAGAATTATTATAGACCATCTATAGCATTTACACATCTTTATATCAACCGGTGTTTAATGAAAAGTTATAGGTTGAAATGTTGGAAAATAATTGGAGTGAATCAAATTAACACAGTTTAATTACCAGAACTAATCACGAGAGGCGCGAAGGCCCAAGGAAGAAGGGACATCCCAAAACTTAAAACATGCCCCTAAGTAAATTCCTAACTGTGTAAATAACAACACAATCACCTAAAAGTTCAAAAGGAAAGCCTTTAACACAAGTACAGTAAGTGCAAATTGAATTCATATACCATCATGCGATCTGGAGTCAACTATAAACAAGATACACATATAGTCGGCAATAGCCAAGTATTTTTTCCTTTTTCAAAATCCTTTTCGAGGAAGTAGCCAATATGGCGCTATTATATTAAACCAATAAAATAACCAGTATGCCATTACAAGTAGGCAAAAGGGAAACCCTGTAATTCTTTTAAAAATAGTATTACATATCTCATTCGGAATTGAAACAAATGAACATCCCATATGGTGTTTTACTTCCAACGATATAATTTGCCATCACAAAACGGGTTACCCTTAATCAACGATACCGAAACCACGACTTAATCTCCCTTTCGGAGTTTCGGATACCGGGATTTGGAGGTGTCAAGGACACTCATGACAAGAATGATAAAATCGTGAAATGTGAAACCACGACTTAATCACCATTTCAGAGTTTTGGATACCGAGAGTTGGAGGTGTCAAGTACACTCATGACAAGAATGATAAAATCGTAAAATGTGAAACCATGACTTAATCGTCATTTCAGAGTTTCGGATACCAGGAGTTGGAGGTGTCAAGGACACACACAACAAGAATGATGAAATCACGAAATGAAAAAGATCAGAGCATGTCAAAGACTCCATTTCAGAGTTTCGCAAACCAGGAAATCAAAGATCAAAGGAACTTTAATCTTTGAAGTAGTGAACCTCGAAATCCCAAAAAAGACACATCAACAAACCACGTCAGCTAAGGACACGTGGCACAATCAAGTAATGACAAGTGTCAAGTTGATTCAACATTTCAGGCACATGTAAGTCATGAATCAGAGTGACACGTGGCAGTTATTCGACACGTGTCAATCCATGTGTGACGTCAGTAGGTTTACGTCACATCAAAACTTTCTATTTCGGGGTTTTACATAGCAAGCAGAAAATCCACCATCATGAAGTCTCAAAATCCAAAATACCGAAAGGGACTATTGTGAGTCTCGAAAACCCGAAAGGAAAAACTCTAAAATCCCATCAACTGTCCATCGCAATGGGTTATGTGAACCGTCCGATCACTTCGGATATTTTGTGATCATGAATTTTATAATGTTTGAGTCACGATGACTCGAAGGGAAAAACGTTGAAATCCCATCAGTCGTTCGATTAAGAAAAGAAGGGATTAGATTATGGATTTTTGTGAACCGTTGATCTGGCTTCATTTCGGGGATTGCAACTTGCCGAAATGCTGAAATGCCGAAATGTGAAAGGCATTTTGATTAGGCCCATGGTCACAGCCAGTGGGCATATGGAATAAGCGTGAAACCCAGTACTTGTAATCCAATGGTGCAGGTGAATTTGAATATGATCGGAGGATTATGAAATATTCGTACTCTGAGTTTAACCGGAAGGCCTTACCTAACCACTATCCTATATCCGGATATTTAAAAAAAAAATTATAGGGGTTTGTTTATATTTAAACTTTTCGCAAAGGAGTATACACTAATACTCTACTTTTACCTAAGTCTGTTTGGTCATTTTCATCGTGTGATTATGTGTATGGACTAACGCATGAGGCCTAGGCCATCAACCCCCAAAGTCATTTGTATTGTAAACATATGGTAATAGATTATTTCTAGGGTCTAACGCGTAAGGATTTGGCCATAAATTCCCAAAGTCGTTTGTGTTGTTAATACTGTGGTAATGGTTATAGGTACAAACAGATAGGAAAGTAATTATAATTACAGGAATTGAAATAAACATTGAAATGAGGAGTAAACACTTATCGTCGATCAGAAAACTTTAAGTTGAATGGTAATGACATTCGACGACAGTAAGGACTCTTGCAAACTTTCAGACTCAAGCTTTATAACAGAAAGCTTACTTGCTTGAATCTCAAACTATTCAAGGATATTTATACAAACAATTTTTTTGTTTGTTTGTTTTCAAACAGTTTTTGAGGTATATTACACTACCTGTATGAAACGTTAAGAGTATTGTGGAACTTTTGAGAAGATTTCATCCATGGGGTTTCGGAATTCAGCATGCCATGAATGATAGCAACAAAAAATTACCAGATTAAGCTTTAAGAAGAAGTCTGAGGATGGTTGTTGCTGACAGTAAAAGAAAAAGGAACCTTCTAATGCAACAAGGCTAACCCAGTTTTTTTATTGAGCTGACTAGGTAAACTTCATACAGAGCCTCAACGAGTAGCACGAGTGGAGGGTGGTTTCATTCGTAGGGTAAGCTAATATCATGACCACCACAAGATGGGTTACAATTATACAATATGTAGAATGGGTATAGAAAATATCCAGGAAACAAAGGATAAGCGAAACTCAACCAATAGTTATCGAGACTCTCATTAACAACTAACCCTTCGAACTACCTATTATATAGGACAACGTAATCATGAGAGTAGATGAAAACTTACCTAGTAAGGAGGAAACCAGATGGTCGCGCACCTTTCCTCATGCATTACACAGAACAGGAAACTTATGGTCACCTTTCCACCTCGTTTTATTTTCACACACAGAAACCTTTCGAAGATTGATACCAGGTAGTATTACGAAAATGCGTAAGCGCCAAAATAAAGTGAGACTTAGTTAACAAGAACCTCTCACTTCTCAGAGTAATGGTGAAGGGATGTGTGAGTACACTGCCATGTGGTTAAATGCGCTTCGAACCTCCACATTGGTCACAACAACCTAGGATCAATACTTTTCACAACCCTAATAATTTTCAAGAACAAAGGCATTATGACATTTACGGGCCAGTCTGACTTCTCATTTAACCAAACCTTAATGACAGTCACTGCAAATCTGAGTCATTAAGTTGACATAGATAGTGTTGGATAGAAGGATTGAGGTCAGATTCAATAGGTTGCCAGGTCTAGAGTTATGACCTTTCATCCCAACAGAATCTCGACCCTCGAGGTTATGTATCGTATGTATCAGAGTGTGATATTTACAACTAGCGTATGTTAGTTTCCCTCCAACTACCATATTAAGGTCTTAACTAAAGAGATACTACCAAGAACGACCTTTCATGTAATAGTTAAAGTGCACATTTCGGTAACAGCATGACTATTAAATTAGATCTATATAGTTCCCGTTTGGGTAACATTAAAAACTATGGAGAAAACATAAACTAGCATAAAAATTTGATTTATGAAAATACACTACCTTGTCCGACTATAAACATAGGTTATTTATATGTATATACCTATATAGGATTGTGGTAAGGAGCATATGTCCATCATATTTTACAAACAAGTATCGATATATAGGTTTAAAACTATAGATAAGAAAGAGTACATTTGTAAGGGAATATTGTGTGGTACTCCTTCATTAGATATGAAGTGGAAGATTTTTAGTTTTTTTTTAAAGTAGAATCCAGGTTGGGGTAGTTTCCCCTATAGATAAATCTCTATTATGTTGAGACGACTATTGTGGCATGTATCGAGTTAATGTAATAAGTATGACCTCGCAAGAAGGCTATCAACTTGTTATTAGTGATTAATTAAGAAGTATCAATGCACCTATAAAAAAAAAAATATTTATGTAAATTTTGGGGTACATTACAAATATTGAGTGATAAATAAGAAAATTTATGGGTATGTAGGGAATTCCCATCCATGTAGGGATGAGATCACTAGGATAGGTGGATGCATATCCCCATTGTGACGTCCATTTTCACAAACCTTGAGGTTGCAAGAATTGGGTAAGAACGCCCAATCCCCTTGACATATGAGGTAGAAACATGGTCAACCAACATGGTCGACTTTATCTGTGTCTGTAGTTTCATCGATAATGGATTTGTGTAGCCCGTAGAAAAATAATGTCAAAAATAGATATATTTAGAGGTGTTCATAAAAATGGAGCTTTTAATGTATTTGTAGACCACACCACTAGGTTTCTCATCTCGAACCTAAATCTATGGCAACCAACTCAACAAACATGTATGCTAGAGTTTTCATTTCTGCTTGAAAAAAAATCGAAATGGAAAGAATGTGCATGTGCTCTAGAACACACATGCATTCCTAAACCACATGTTTTATTAGGAACACATTTGCATTCTTACCAACACAAAATCCATGTGAAGTGACCTCTTGTGACCCACTATGAACCCCCCAAATATTTTGATTAGGGGCTTCCGCCTATAAGTTTTAAACCTTTTACAATAATGCAATGCACACATAGATTCTTAAAAATAAAAAAAAATAAAAAAAATGGAAATCACACATATATACGGTGATTTACCCTAGAAACCCAAATCAAGAAGACAAACTTGTTTAGAGTTGCACCTAGAATTCTTATTCATCATCCAATTTCATTTTTACAATATAGTATATAGGATCCCACGACATCTAAACAACCCCTAATCCAACCCCTAATCCATTGAACTAAAATAGATTACATCCATAATTCCTTAAAGAAAATTAGAAAACCATGGGATGAAATCCATGTTCCACAACACTACAAAAATAGAAAATCGTATGTCGAAAAAATGCCAAAATTTGACACAAAAACCACCCATAAGTTTTTTTAGGGTCTCTAGCCCCAAACCTCCAACCTCCCCTTGTTCCCATATCAGTGTAAGATACATGGGGAAAATCATACAAACAACATAATACATACCCAACACCACCCCTCAACCTTGGATAGGGGGGCCTCCCTGCCTCCCCCACTCCCCCGACGCAACAAACAACACATCCATATTGTTTTCAAAACCTTGGGACACATACCAATATTTTAAAACCACCTAGTGGCACTCATATCCCCAACCATAGGCCAAGTCCATAAACAACACCTTGAACGCATGCATCTAGGGCCACAAACAAACATTGTGAACTCTTGTGAAATCTTCAACCATGAACAACACCTTGATTAACCCACACATATGACCTCCCAAGCATATCCTTTATCTCTTAGTGGGAGTATTAGCACGATTAGGTTTTTTCGAGAAGTAGGTGTCAATATGAAGACTTGGACCAAGGTCAAGTGATGAAACTTGCTCATTAGGCCTAAAAATTAGCCTGTAGGGCTCAAGAGCCATCAATGAGCCCTCAAACCACCATAGATGATCTCTTTGTGGATATTTGTCCTTCGAGTTGCAATGTGGACACTGTTAGAAGGTTTCAAGAACCAAGTATGGGTTCTGGGGCGTTAGGCATGGTCAAGGGAGAAAAATTATGCATTAAGACCTAATGTAAGATTTGAGGCGTCCAAATCCAAGAAAAAATCCTTTAACCAACACATGTAATGTACTGAGAGTATCATCTCCCTCCTATTTTTGATATGTGAACCATTAGAAGGTTTTTATCTCTAGGTATGAGTCACATTTCCTGGACCATGGTCGGGGGAGGAAACTCATGCCTCAATCCTCCCCCCCCCCTTCTCTCTCTCTCTCTCTCTCTCTCTCTCTCTCTCTCTCTCTCTCTCTCTCTATTGTTGGAAGATTGGTTGTTGTCATTGATGTTAACCTTAGTCATGGGTTTTGGACCGCAAGATTGATGAAGGTATTTGGACATGAAGGAAAATGCACATGCAGATACAACACCCATGGATGGATAATATACATCATGTTGTTTTCGGTGCTATGTGGCACTTCACGTGGATCCTCATGGTTGAAGAGAAATGAATTTTTGAAGATGACAAAGTGAATTGAAGAAGGAAGTACATGTAGGCCTTGAAGATAATTAAAGAAAATAATTACAAAATAAGAAAGTGTCAGGTCGGCCCTAATGTTAAAAGGAAGTGACATAAATGGTATAA
>ML781796.1:565426-585236 GCA_009831015.1 Picea engelmannii
CCCCATCCTCTCTCTCTCCCTCCATACCTCTCTCTCCCCTCTACCTAGAACCTTAAAACTTTATAAAGTATTATAAATTTATATATGTAAATAATCAAACCCTTATTGATATATGATTTGATGTACATGTCACTAACTTTAACTTTAGAAGTCATTTTACTTTTTTTAACTTTATAAAGTATTATAAATTTATATATTTAAATAATGTAAGTATCACTCACGTCCATGATGAGATTCCTATAATAGTTAAACCATGCTTTCAAAACATCATTTCAGTGATATGAAAAGGTGTTGGCTAGTTGTTCTACGAAATGGCTTTTTTCACCGGAATCAGACTATATAAATTTACAAGAATCACTGTTTTTGGTTGTTTAGAATCCATTTCTGAATGCAGAAATGGATTCAGCATGCTGAAAAACTCCGAGGAAATAATCACTTAAATCTACAAATCCAACAATTTCATATACAATGAGGACCCAGCTTGGATTTTAAAAGTGTGAAGGAGATGAATTTTCCTTGAGAAAAAGTGTCTTTACTTTTTAATTTTCTAGAAGGATATTTCTAGAAGGAGATGAATTTTCCTTCATGATGTTTTCTGACTCTCTACAGATTCTAATGAGTGAGTTCCAAACCTTTTAGACACTCTAAACTACCTTCCCTACCAGAATATTTACAAGGAAGGTGCCCCCAATGTGACCCCAAGAAGTTCAAGAGTGAGACGATGCTCACACACATTGAATTAATCAAAGAAATCAATTACATTTTATAAGTGAGAGATCATATAACCATATTGGACCAACCTCCTACAATTGTGTATTTGAGAAAGACACACAACAACTCAATAAAAAACCCTAATTTTTACATTATTTGAAATAACCTAATTTCGACATTATTCCAACATTCCCCCTTAATGGAGAAATGAATTTTCTACAACACCTAACTTGCTTGTAAAAATTTCAAATTTGATCTTTCCAAGAGGCTTGGTAAATATATCATCCACATTATCACTTGTATTACAATGAATCAAATCAATTTTCTTTGACTCAATCTTATCTCTCACAAAGTGGTGTGTAACTCTATGCGCTTTGATCTTGCATGATACACTGGATTATATGCTAGTTTGATAATTCTTTGATTATCAAAATTGATGCTTGTTGGTCCTTTTTTCTTCTCTTCAACATCTGCAAGAATTCTCCTCAACCAAACTACTTCATAGGTAGCACTGGACAAGGCTTTTTACTCAAATTCTATTGATGACAAAGAAACAATTGGTTGTTTCTTGCTATTCCATGACATGACTCACGATCCCATATGGAATGCATAGCCTAAGGTAGACCTTTTGTCATCAAGATTTCCTTTCCAATCTGAATCATAAAAACCTATAAACTCAACATCAGATTCATCAATATACATAATACCAAAATTAATTGTTTCTTTAAGGTATCAGAGTAATTTTTTTCCAGCTTTCTAGTGGCTTTCATAAGGCTTAGCCATGAACTCACTAAGGATGTTGATTGGATATGCTATGCTTGGTCTGGTAGTGGTAATATAGTTTAAACTTCCCACCAATTGACGATACAAAATACCATATGACTCTTTAGTTCCATCATCACTATATGACTTTGCATTCTATTCTAAAAGGGTTAACATTTCCTTACATTCCATCATATGGAAGGGTGAAATCATGAATATGTGTGTCTATTTTTCTTGTTTTATGAGAAAAAAAACTATATTTTCACAAGTTATTTAACCTCCGGCATACAAAACTATTTTTTTATTTAGAATTTCACTTTACCGTAAAAACAAAACTTGTGACGAATTTTGTTAGCTTTCCAATGAATATTTTTCAAATTTCTTTTTATTAAGATTTGATATGTCAATTTGACAATTGTTTAACAGTATGTTCCTTAAACATGAAAGGAATGATAATAAGTTATTTTTTCCTCCAACAATGTATATATTATTAAACTTATGTTTTTAACAAACGAAATATACAACAACAATCTAGAGAGACTCTATTTTATTATGACTATAATTTTGAATCTAACGGATGCATATTATAATTTCTAGAATTTTTTGAAGTCGACCAAGATGAAAACGTTGCAGATTTTAGACACATATTTTCCTCCACCTTGTATCTATCTTAATTTTTACTTAAAAATAAAATCTAAAAATACTCTTTTGAAAAGAACAGTTTAAGGATTATGAATATAATTTTTTCACTGTGTATTTTTAGCGATACAGATATTTCATTTCACTGAATCATAATGTCTGCTGAAAATATTATGCATTGATTTTTTTTTTAAATTAAATAAAATTAGATAAAAATAATGAAAATGAAAACAAATTATAGGAATTGAAAGTAGATTCAATTTTGCAAATGTTGGTGTCATTTGTGAAACCAAATTCTGAGTATTTGCACGAGTCTGCAACCTCCAAAGTTTAGGTAAGCTTGGGACAATTCTCTGGTTTCTATTTACAGTCCCAATTTCTCATTTTCGGCTAAAAGAATCTTTCGACCGAAACAATATTTTTTCAGCCGAAAGACTAAATTCTAACAGAAATCGTCAAAGCTAAACAGTTTCCAAGGTTTTCAGCCAAAAAAACCTTGTTTCAGTCGAAAGTTGGTTGAGCGAATTTCGTCGATCGAAAATAATGAAAAGACAAGTTGTATCGTTTCATTTCACACCAAATCGTATAAATACGCTTTCGACCGAACACATTTAACACAAATCATCGTTTATTTAATGGTTTTCTAGAGCACCTAAACAAAAATTTTAATCATCTTTTTGGTTTTTGTTGAATAAGGTAATTAATGTTTGTTCAATTTTTTATTGGAATAACAGTTTATATGTTGAAAGATAAATGTTGAGAATTTTTTCAAGGTGAAGTCTTTGTTGAACATATCTTTTACAGATAACTATAAAAGTGATGGGAAACAAAAGTTTGCGCAAGAGAAAATTTGATCGCACTCAAGATGATACTCTCCATAACGAACAAAGGAAACAACATTATTGGAGAAAGAAACGAGAACATGCAATATTGAAGAAATAAACGATGATAATGTAAATAGAGATTTTCAACAAGAAGAAGTCCAACCAGGTATGCATGCACATATTGTCTATATTAAAAGTATAGAATTCAAATTTAAAATATTGTTTAATATAATTGATTGTAATTACAATTTGATGTTATTCAAAAAACATAAATAGATTTGTATCATAATGTTGAAGAAGACATTGAAACCAAAATTGAAGCAAAAGACGTTGAAACCAAAATTGAAGTAGAAGACGAATCACCTATAGGTATGTACATAAATTTAGATAATACAATATGAACACTTGTATATATAGTTTAGTGAATTTATGTTCGGGTTTTGTTTTTTAATATAAGCTTTAAATTGAAATATGCAAGAGAATCTATCAACATTGATGATGAAATATTAGAAAATGTTGTACTGACAAATTTGGGAAGAAAAAATCTAAGCATTATATAAGATATCGAACTAAGAATACGTATAATACTTTTTACAAAGATAAATCAGTAATAGTACAAACTCAACTTTTACTCTGTCTAATAAAGTCAAGAAAGTTAAAATAAGCTACATCATTATTGGGTATTCAAAAGTCGACAAAAGATACAAAGGTGAAACAAAATGTCTTTGACAATATAACTAGTGTATTAAAAGCTTTTGGAAAATCTTGAAAAAAAGATGTGAGTGTTTCACGTAGAGCGATACAAATAGTAGTTGTTTCATCTAGCAATATAAAAGATCGTTTGACACGACACATGGCAAAAATTATGGGAACGTCAAGAAAACAATTGCACAAACATAGAAAATTTCAACTGCAAATAGATGCAAATGATGAACTCACTTGTTGGACAGTGATTTCTAGACAACCCTACAAAGATAGACTTGTAGAAAATTTAAAGAATTGGCCCGTAATTGTTGGTTGGAAGAATCTCATGTTTCACCACATACAAGGGATGTGTTGTGACAAATAATAGCACGAGAACAATATGAAAAACATCCAAAACATATATTGACAATGACAGAAATATAATTGTTCAATAAGCTCAAAGAAGAGTAGAAAGAAGTTAAAATTTCCATCAATACATTTGTGCAACAAAAACCATGGTTTGTTAGACCCATCATTGTTCGTGACACTTGTTGTTCTCATTATCATGTGGAATTTGTGTTGTATTATGACACCTTTATTTTTATTTTGGTAAAAATTTATGGCCAAGTTCACCTCCTCCTTCCACATTCCATGCTTTTATATCTGAAATTCCATGTGAAAGAGAAGATGATGATTTATTAAAAAAAAAAAAGTGTGTTGGTGGAAAGAAATGTGATCGTTGTGGAAATCTAAGTTTGTTTCACTCAAATTATCATATTGATATGAATGATCAATCATTTTCTAATATAACAATCAATTGCAAGAGATATGAATATATCATCATCATGGCTCCACATTGTTCAAATGTTATTTCCAAAAGGATTGATTTGAGAGTAGATAAAATCTGTGTGATAGAGGGTCATCGCTCAAATGGTCATTTGGAAATAAATGTTATTTACAACCTCCTTTTAACACCCAAGCATCGCTCAAGGGTCATTGCTTCAGTAATCCCTTCCCAGGGAAGTTCATCACCAACATCTGAAGGATAGGTGGACGTAGGCATGTAATCTTTTGTTTCTTGATAATGTCGCCTCCTAAATCCACCTTCACCCTCTACACCAACATTAGAATCTTCGTGACAACCACTCTCTCTTTCATTGTCGTCCCTTTCTCTAAACTCATTTTCTACACACACATTTGAAAGTAATTACAACATTTAACTTGACATAAATTTAAATACACAAAAATACAACAAAAATAAACAAAATCAAAGAAAATTACAAGAAATATTCTCTTGTCCCGAGGTATTCCCTACATTCTCAGGTGTAGGAGTATCAATGCACAACCTATCTAATAAAGCTACATCCATAGCACTTGCTTGAGCACATTCTCCAGTTGATCTATTCACAGAGTCGTTTGAAAATCTCCTCTGACGAGATTGTTGTTGGTCACTAAGAGTCTCAATCGAAGAAGGAGTTCCTCTTCTTCCTTCTTGGGAGAGCCTAGAGTGTTTGTGAGGAATGTTTGGAGAATCGCGTGTCAACATATATCCTCAATATATATCCTTTGGAAATTTATGAAAATTTAAGCACAAGACAAGTACGAGTTAATATCTCCAACATTGACCAACAAAAATTATGAAGAAAAAAAAAAAGACAAAATTAATAGAAATGTTCTTTATGTTAGACACAATTATAATAGGGTGATGCATAAATCCACTATGCATGCCCATTTCAGATATATTTTGGTTCCTTAATATTATCACAAATAACCTTGGTAAATCCACCAATAGTACATGGGTCAAAGTCTGGTAAGGGAGTAGTGGTTATCTATATGGGCAATCAGATTTCATGAATCCAACAGGTATGGAGCACAGTCTATGAAAATCAATGATTAAATTTATGCCATGTTTGGTTGGATGGAAGAAATATTCCATCTACAAAGAAATGGCACTAAGTATCAATAAATTTGTATTACACTTGGAAGGGGCATTAATAGAGAAAATGTATTATATGTTTGCAAGTTGTTGGAATTCTATTTATGACGAACGTTTTATATACTAAGCGTCTGTGATTAAATGATTTGACATTGATAAACATTCGTTTATATGCGGTTATAAAGCATTGTTTATATGCTTACCAGCCTTCTTCCAGTGACCCCGTTGAGACATGGGCTGAGAATGGCCTCTAAATCATTTTGGTAGATCCATCGTGTCAGAAACCCCATGGACAAAGAGGACTCAGCAGTGATTCCAATGCTTGTGTAAATACAAAGGGTAATACATCACCATCTTCAACTAGTATTATATCCAAAGCTTAATAGAAGCTCATATTCAACTAAATGCTTGTGTAAATACAAAGGGTAATAGATCATTAACAAGGGTCAATGATCTATTAGCTCAAATGCTTGTGTAAATGAGGCTTTGACATGAAATATTGATGTCGTTTATCAATTTTGTTATCAATGCAAAGTGAATGTTACATATTTCAGTGTATCTATTATGGAGGTTGAGGGAATGACTTCAGTGAATATAATGCCTATGTTTCAAAGTTTTCTTCTATTTATAATAGTTTTATAATGGATATCATTGTTTTTGGGTTTCCTAGTAGCCTTGTCACACCCCGAGAATCAAACCTTCATAAAGTTTGACTTCATCAAGTTCTTGGAAAATACAATGCACCATTTTTTTTTTAAATTTTAGGGGTACCAGGTCATTCAGGTACCAGTCTCACTTGATCTGTATGTTAATCCATCAAAACTACTCACATCTGGGTTATTTTAAGTCTAGGATGGTGAATGAACAACCAACATGTTAATCTCCCAACCATTGAGTGGCTGCCTATGGTAAGAGATCATGTAAACTCTTTTATGTAAGTGAAGGTTTTTTGCAGTATGTAAACTCTTTTATGTCTATATTAGACTTTATTATTCAAAATGAAGTATTTTTTATAATTATTCCTTTAATCAAAGGGTCACTACAATTGAAAAACAACACCAAAGTGGGAGACCGGTTCCTTTTTGAGAAGTTTACAATGATAAGAGTATATGGTTTGGAAGAGAAGCCATATCAAAAGTGAGTGATGAATTTGGTTGTTCTAGAGACTAAAAAAAAGTGAAATTGAGTCAGTTGTTGACTAAAAAGCCAAGCATATTACATTAAATGTTGATCAGATGAATTTCAAGGAAAAAACAAATCTACACAAGTAGGTCACTCATGTCTTACACAGATATGTGACCAAGACTCATGACATGAAATATTGATGTCGTTTATCTGTTTCTCTATCAATGCAAAGCGACTATTACATATTTCGGTGTATCTATTCTGGAGGTTGAGGGAATGACTACAGTGACTATACTACCTATGTTTTACTATTTGTTTTCTATTTGTTGTGATATATTAATGCATATTTTCCATAACATATTGCAATGTAATATGTCATAACATATATTACTATATAACATATTACCTTGTAATATGTTATAACATATTACAATGTAATTATATGTTACATTGTAACATATTATTTCCTAGTAGCCTTGTCACACCCTGAGAATCAAACCTTCATAAGGTTTGACTTCTGCAAGTTCTTGGCAAATACAATGCACCGACAATTTTTTGATTTTAGGGGTACCAGGTCATTCAGGTACCAGTCTCACTTGATACATATGTTAATCCATCAAAACTACTCACATCTAGGTTATTTTGCAAAGTGATTGTTACATATTTCGGTGTATCTATTCTAGAGGTTGAGGGAATGACTACAATGAATATACTACATATTCTTCATTGTTTGTTTTCTATTTGTTGTGCTATATTAATGCAGATTTTCCATAACATATTACAATGTAATATGTCATAACATATTACAATGTAATTATATGTTACATTGTAACATATTATTTCCTAGTAGCCTTGTCACACCCCAAGAATCAAACCTTCATAAGGTTAGACTTCTGCAAGTTCTTGGCAAATACAATGCACCAAAAAAATTTAGATTTTAAGGGTACCAGTTCATTCAGGTACCAGCCTCACTTGATCCATATGTTAATCCATCAAAAATACTCACATCTAGGTTATTTTAAGTCTAGGATGGTGAATGACTAGCCAACATGTTTCTCTCCCAACCATTGAGTGGTTGCCTATGGTATGAGAACATGTCACCAGTGAAGGTTTTTTGCAGTTTGTAAACTTTTTTATGTCTATATTAGACTTTATTATCCACAATGAAGTATTTTTTATAATTATTCCTTTAGTCAAAGGGTCACTACAATTTCAAAACAACACCAGAGTGGGAGAATGGTTCCTTTTTTATCATTTTACTATGATAAGAGACTATGGTTTGGAAGAGGAGCCATATCAAAAGTGAGTGTTGAATTTGGTTGTTCTAGAGACTGAAAAATGTGAAATTCAGTCAGTTGTTGACTATAAAGCCAACCATATTACATTAAATGTTGATCGGGTGAATTTCAAGGACAAGCCAAATCTACACAAGTAGGTCACTCATGTCTTACACAGAGATATGACCAAGACTCGTGACAATATGAAGAAATTGAAATAGGAATTAATCAAAGTGGAGAATTAGCTTCAAGGCAAGATAAAATGGTTACTACAGCAAGGAATTCAGTAAAATAATATTTATAACATATGATACTCTAATATTACATATGTAAAAATGGATTTATAAATTGAATTCCTAAAGATTTGAAATTTTTATAAAATACAAAACATTTGAAATAAAAAGTTGGATAGTTTGAAATTTTTATGAAATTTTTATAAAATACAAAACGTTTGAAATGACTTTAACTTGGCCATGGAGAAAAAACCATGTGGCCAGGCCATGGGCATGCCCATGGCTTAGCCACAAGGTTGTCCCCCTATGGCCAAGTGGTGCAAGCCACCCCTCTTAGGCAACCCGCTTCCACCAGGACCTTCTTCGTCTCTGGCCCGAAGAGCTATATCACTCTTCAAATCCCGTATCGGGACTCTTTGTCACCCACAAGACACTCTACTCATCTCCCAGAAGTTGTCTCGGGAAATCAGGTTTCGCGGTATTGCGAAACCTGTGTGCACGTTCTCGTGCTACTCCAAACCCCGAAACCCGATGGTCAACAGTCAATGCTTCCGTTCACGTCGGGAATCTCTCTATCGGGGAATCATCATATATGATGTCATGATTCGCTGCCTTCGCAAATCCCCGAACCCCGAACTCCGATGGCACGTGCGCTATATCCTCTCTACGTCAACCTCTCTCTTCGTTCTATCGGGAATCGCGGGATCGTGATTTCACCAATCGAATTTTCTTTGCACCGAAAAGTCCTGAATGCCGAGTCCCGACTCTCCGGGATCTCGTGCCACCTGTCACTATAATGATCGACGGTTCCGATTAAATCAGGAAATCGGCAATCGCGATTTCGACGAGTGTAAACTCTTACCTTCCCAAACGCCGAAGACTGAATCCCGATAGTCCCGATTCTCTTACCTGTGCCTAAGGACTAATTCCCGCACACTTCTCCACGATCTGACGGTTAGCGGGACTTTTCGAAACCTATCCGGCGAATCATGTCCGTTGATTCTCCTCCTTGGAGATTTCTCTGCTCAAGAGCTCCATCCCGTTCGAACTTTCTCCTGAGTTCTTCCTCACGGAACTCACAAGGAACTATCCCTCCCGAGCTTGTAAATTCTGACTCCCTTAGGGAATTTGTACACGCTACTCACGCTCGACCTTCAACAACTTTCAAAGTGTTGGGTTTCCAGATCCTGTGCACTTACAGTCACAGTAATCACGTCTTCTTGTGCTCAGGCTAGCTACTGAGACTTCAAATCCAGCCTGCACTTCTCCTGCACGACTTCTATTAAACCCCAAATCACTTCTGGGTGAACGAGAATGAGAGTTTAACTATTTAGCCTCATCAACGCACTCTATGCGGATGAATTCGACTGCACTCTATGCAGGAATCTCCCGGCTCAAACAGAGAAACAATTGAAATTCATTCTCCTCTCTTTCAGACCTCAGTAAACCCCATGAAACTGAATCAAAGTCTTTCTTCTATTAATTCAATCTGTACATGGGTGTTCTCCACAAGTTCTCTGCTCTGCTCTCCTCTTCTTTCTTTTGTTTCTCAATATCTGAATCCCATACAATGTACAAGGGAGGGTGCCTATATTCTGTTTGCCCTCTCGAATTCTACAACTATCAAATCTACCATTATTTCTATCTAACAGCATTAAATCTATTAAATGCCTTCCTATCTACTAAGACCGAGAGCTTAAAGGCTCAAGGTCCCTTTTACAATATAAGTGCGCTTCTTTATGAATGGCTTCGTAAAAGAGCGGCGCAACAACTTCCAAAGCAATTCAAAATGTATGCTAGCGCTGTCCGGCTGTCATTTCTGCTCCACGCGCTGGCTCGCTAGATGAGTGAGCGATGCTCCTGCATCATACTCCTCGGCTTGAAAAATCTTCATGGGCTCCTATCCATGAGCTCCTGCACGGTTTTTCCATGCCTCTGTATGACTGCTTCAATCTCCCAGTTGGCATCCTCCACTGGGTGGTTCTTCCATTTTACCAGGTATTCAAAATACTGCTTTCGTCTGGTCTTTCTGTTGACTCTCTTATCCAGTATACATTCCATCTGCGGATTCTCTGCAACTGGCATCTGCTTCTGCCACTGGACCACTGGTTCCTCAGCTTCAGCATCTGCTTCTCCAGCCCTGTATGGGTATAGATCCGAAACATTGAATATCGGAGATATCCCGATGCCCTCTGGCAATTCAATCTCATATGTGTTCTCCCCGAATTTCTTCAGGACTCTACATGGACGAATTTTCTTCATCTTGAGCTTGTTGTATGTTCCCCTTGGGAACCTTTCCTTCCTCAAGTGTGCTAGAACCATGTCACCAACTTCAAACTGAAGTTGTTTCTTCCGTTGATCGGCTCTATGCTTATACTCTTGATTTGACTTCTGCAGTCGCTGCTTCACTTTCGCGTGAAGTTCTTCCATTGCCTCAGCGAACTCTTCTGCGCTAGCACTGTGAGTCGCAGCATGTTCTAACTCCCTGAGTTCATAAAATCCCCTTGGCTGTGTCCCATATAGGATCTGAAAGTGACTCTTTCCTGTACTCCGATTCACAGAATCATTGTACGCGAACTCTGCCTGTGGTAATATGTTGTCCCAGCTGTTGTGGTGCTCGGTCACCAAGCTTCTCAATAGATCTCCCAAACTCCTGTTGACCACCTCGATCTATCCATCTGTCTGCGGATGATAAGCTGAACTAAAAACCAAGTTAGTTCCTAGCTTTTTCCATAGCGTCCTCCAAAAATGACCTATGAATTTGGTATCCCTATCCGAGACTATGCTTCTCGGCAATCCATGAAGTCTAACAACCTCTTTGAAAAACAAGTTTGTGATGTGGGTCACATTGCTGGTCTTCTGACACGGAATAAAATGTGCCATCTTTAAAAACCTGTCTACCACCACAAAGATGGAATCAACTCCTCTCTACGTCCTCGGCAGTCCTAACACAAAATCCATGCTAATTGCCTCCCATGGTCTCTCAGGTATGGGCAATGGCTGATAAAACCCAGCATTCTGCTTCTGGCCCTTCGAATGTTGACAAATCCTGCATATGTCAACAAACCTCTTGACATATTCTCTCATTCCCGGCCAAAAATACGATTCGCTCAGCTTTGCGAATGTTTTATCATGTCCAAAATGACCTGCTAATCCACCACTATGCTTTTCCTTCACCAGATTCTCCCTCATGGAGAAAATTGGAATGCACAGTTGATTGCCTCTGAATAGAAATCCTTCCTGGATCAGGAATTCTATCCATGGACTCTGATCTCTGAGAACTAGATTCTCAGCTGCCTCGTACTCTTCTCCGAAATCTGCATCACCTGCATACATGTCTTTCAGATTCTCAAAACCCAAGGTTTTGACCCTGAATTCCTACAGCAGCAAACATTTCCTGCTCAAAGCATCACCCACTTTGTTAGCAGTCCCCGAAATGTGCTTAATTACAAATGTAAAATTTTGCATGTACTCTACCCATTTTATATGCTTTTGATTCAACTTATCTTGTTGACTCACGAACTCCAATGCATGATTATCACTGTACAATACAAACTCTTTGGGTATCAAGTAATGCCTCCACTTCTTCAATGCATGTATGATGGCATAAAACTTTTTATCGTATGTGGAGTATTTCAGCTTTACTTCATCTAGTTTCTCACTGAAATATGCCACTGGCCTGTCATCCTGACTTAAGACCCCTCCTACAGCATATCCGTTGGCGTCACATTTCACCTGGAATGTCTTCTTAAAATCAGGCAATACCAGAATTGGTTGCTCTGTTATCTTCCGCTTCAACAGAGTGAAGCTCCTCTCAGGCTCTGTTGTCCAATGAAAAACTTTATGTCATTTTTTCATGGTGTCCATCATCGCGGCGCTAATTCCACTGAAATTCCTAATGAATTTTCTGTAGAAACTAGCCAATCCATGGAAACTCCTTACCTCGAAAACATTTCTCGGTGATGGCCAATTCCTGATTACTTCCACCTTCTCAGGATCCATCTTCAACTCATTCGCTGAGATAACAAAGCCCAAATAAATGAGATTTGTCCGCAAAAACGAGCACTTCTTCAAATTGACTAACAGCTTCTCTTGCTGTAGCTTCCTCATCACAATTTTCAAATTTTTCAAATGCTTAGCCTTGGTCTTGTTGAAAATCAGTATATCATCCAGATACACGACCACAAACTTGCCAATGAATTCCCTCAGGACTTCATTCATTAGCCTCATGAATGTGCTCGGCGCATTTGTCAAACCAAACGGCATGACCAGCCACTCGTACAAACCCTCGTTTGTTTTGAATGTTGTTTTCCATTCATCGCCCTCTCTCATGCGAATCTGATGATATCCGCTTTTCAAATCTTATTTTGAAAAATAATTTGCCCCACTCAGGCAATCCATCAGATCATCCATTCTTGGCAGTGGAAATCTGTACCTGATGGTAATCTTGTTTATCGCCCTGGAGTTTGTACACATCCTCCAGCCTCCATCCTTCTTCGGACTCATTACTGTCGGAACAGCACATGGACTGAGACTCTCCCTGACCAGTCCTTTGTCCAGCAGATCCTGTACCTGCCTTTTGACCTCCTCATTCTCCTGAGGTGTCAATCTGTACGCAGCTTTATTCGACAAGATTGCTCCAGGTATGAGGTCTATGTGGTGACCCACACTCCTCATCGGTGGCAACGAACGAGGTAGTTCGTCCACGATGATGTCAGCGAACTCTCCCAGCAGTTCCTGAATCTCGTCTGGTAAGTCATCCACTCTTGTGCTTGTCAGGACAATTCTTGGCTTCCTGACAACAAAGAATTGTGGATCTTTGTTATTCTCCATCTCTGTGAGAAGTTCCTTCCCACTCATAAGAAGTATTGTACTGCTTACTTCCGGCTTCACTTCTTTATCCTTTATCGGAAGCAATTTATGCATTCTCCCATCCTTTTCCAAAGTGTATGTGTTCATCCTTCCGTCATGAACCACATTTCTGTCATATTTCCATGGTCTACCCAGCAATATATGACATACATCCATGGGAATGACATCACACAAAATATCATCATGGTAATTCCCAATCTTGAATTTAACTAAGCATTGTTTAGTGACACTTACTCGGTGTCCTTTATGTAGCCACAAGAGCTTATATGGACTCGAGTGCTTAGTCATCTCTAGCTCCAGCTTTTCCACCATCTCGATTGAAATGAGATTGTCGGTGCTCCCGCTGTCCACGATCACTTTGCATTTCCTGTCTTTGGCTGTGCAAGCCGTCCTGAACAGTCTGCTCCTCTGCATTGAGCTTTCCACCTCTTTCTCAGGTGTCAAAAGGATTTTATGCATTCCTAGCGATCTTCCGCTGTCTGCATCTTCTATTTCAGCATCATGCCTCTGAGCCTCAGTGATGTGAGCTTCTCCTTTGTCCGGTTTCCTGTCTGGGCAATCAACAGCTTTGTGTCCATCCTTTCCACATGTAAAACATGTGATGATTCCTCCTCGTCCTTTTCCTCTACCTATGGTACGAGAAAATGTGTTGGCATCATCATAACCGCCACCTTGCTCGGTATGTTGTCTCCTCGGCTCAGCATATTGCTGCCTCTGTGAGGTTCCACATCTTTCAATATTACCCTGAGGCTTCTTCCATTCCTCCTTGGGCTTCTATGTTCTATCTTGGGCAAATGCCTTGCCTCGGGGCTGACTCCTGCCTCGCCCTCGTTGTCCTTGCTTGCGGCTCAGCTTTTCTTCAGCTTTCAAAGCCATCTGGTACGCATCCTCAATTGTTCGGATGGTAACCATACTCAATTCATCCTGAATGTCATACCTCAATCCATTTAGGTATCTCGCCACCTTCTCATCATCGCTCTCCTGATGACCTGCTCGGATGTTGAGCTTGTAAAAATCCTCGGTGTATTCCTTCACCGTCATCAACTTCTGTCTCAGGTTCTGCATTCGCCTGAACAGCGTGATCTGGTAATCTCTGGGGATGAACTTCGCTTTCAACTTAGCGATCATCCGATCCCAGATTTTAATTTTTTGTTTTCCCTTGGAACGCCTATCTGCCTGTAGCTCGTCCCACCATAATGCTGCATGTCCCTTCAACTTGGTAACAGCATGCCTTATCTTCTTGTCCTCTTCTATATCTTCATAATCGAAGTAGGTGTCAAGAGCTTGGATCCAATCCAGCAACTCTTCTGCATCCAGGCTCCCCTCATAGACTGGAATATCCATTTTGGTCTTGGAACTCATCTTGGAAATGGCTTTGATCAACCGCTCGGTTGAGGCATCCTCTGCTGTGACTTCTTCTGCATGTCCAGCTTCTTCTTCCACCTTAGAGTCACTGAACTCTCCAGCGTCGACTCCGCGTCTCTGTGCTGTCTCCATCTCCTCAAGCCTTGCTCGGAGATCTCTCATCTGTCGCTCTATTTCTAGGTTTCCTACCGGTCTACCTCTTCTTCGGGCATCCCTGTCTTCTCGATCAGGCGACTGCCTTTCTCTTCTAGGCGGCATGGTGTATTCTTCTTCTATCCCTTCTCTACTACAGAAAGAAAAGACTACTCCGCTTTGATACCACTCTGGTGCAAGCCACCCCTCTTAGGCAACCCGCTTCCACCAGGACCTTCTTCGTCTCTGGCCCGAAGAGCTATATCACTCTTCAAATCCCGTATCGGGACTCTTTGTCACCCATAGGACACTCTACTGATCTCCCGGCAGTTGTCTCGGGAAATCGGGTTTCGCGGTATTGCGAAACCTGTGTGCACGTTCTCGTGCTACTCCAAACCCCGAAACCCGATGGTCAACAGTCAATGCTTCCGTTCACATCGGGGATCTCTCTATCGGGGAATCGGCGTATATGATGTCGTGATTCGCTGCCTTCGCAAATCCCCGAACCCCGAACTCCGATGGCACGTGCGCTATATCCTTGCTACATCAACCTCTCTCTCCTTTCCATCGGGAATCGCGGGATCGTGATTTCACCAATCGAAATTTCTTTGCACCGGAAAGTCCTGAATGCCGAGTCCCGACTCTCCGGGATCTCGTGCCACCTATCGCTGTAATGATCGATGGTTCCGATTAAATCGGGAAATCGGCAATCGCGATTTCGACGAGTGTAAACTCTTACCTTCCCAAACGTCGAAGACCGAATCCCGATAGTCCCGGTTCTCTTCCCTGTGCCTAAGGACTAATTCCCGCACACTTCTCCACGATATGACGGTTAGCGGGACTTCGCGAAACCTATCCGGTGAATCCTGTCCATTGGTTCTCCTCCTTGGAGATTTCTCTGCTCAAGAGCTCCGTCCCGTTCGAACTTTCTCCTGAGTTCTTCCTCACGGAACTCATAAGGAACTATCCCTCCTGAGCTTGTAAATTCTGACTCCCTTAGGGACTTTGTACACGCTACTCGCGCTCGACCTTCAACAACTTTCAAAGTGTTGGGTTTCCAGATCCTGTGCACTTACATTTACATTAATCACATCTTCCTGTGCTCAAGCTAGTTGCTGAGACTTCAAATCCAACCTGTACTTATCCTGCACAACTTCTATTAAACCCCAAATCACTTCTGGGTGAACGAGAATGAGAGTTTAACTATTTAGCCTCATCAACACACTCTATGCGGATGAATTCGAATGCAATCTATGCAGGAATCTCCCGGCTCAAACAAAGAAACAATTGAAACTCATTCTCCTCTCTTTCAGACCTCAGTAAACCCCATGAAACTGAATCAAAGTCTTTCTTCTATTAATTCAATCTGTACATGGGTGTTCTCCACAAGTTCTCTGCTCTACTCTCCTCTTCTTTCTTCTATTTCTCAATATTTGAATCCCATACAATGTACAAGGGAGGGTGCCTATATTCCGTTTGCCCTCTCGAATTCTACAACTATCAAATCTACCATTAATTTCTATCTAACAGCATTAAATCTATTAAATTCCTTCCTATCTACTAAGACCGAGAGCTTAAAGGCTCAAGGTCCCTTTTACAATATAAGTGCGCTTCTTTATGAATGGCTTCGTAAAAGAGCGGCGCAACAACTTCCAAAGCAATTCAAAATGTATGCTGGCGCTGTCCGGCTGTCTTTTCTGCTCCATGCGTTGGCTCGCTAGATGAGTGAGCGATGCTCCTGCATCACCAAGTCAAAGCCAATTTTAATAAGAGATCATCTATGCACAGAAAAGCAAGGCATTTGAATCTAAATCTTTAACACCAGAGTGAAAGATAGTCGATTTGGCTCCTGGACGACTGCTCAGGCACAGACTAATCACTTAAATGCTTACTCTATTCTTAATATTTGATTTTTAAATGTCTATATCAAATTTAAAAACTTAATATTTGATTGTCAAATGTTTATATCAAATTAACTAAATCCATATTTGATATGAAACATGGGACATGTCCTCTTCCTCTTCATGTGTCTTGGGACACTAATCTGCAAATAACTTTACACCTATAGGCATAGGGACCTTGATCGGTCTACATTCATTCATATTAAACCTCTACAATATTGACTCAATATATTTTCTTTAATTCAGACAAAGCTTCATGTTTTCCCAATATATTTTATTTTCCATGCCCAAAACAAAGTTTGCAGCACCAAGATTGTTCATGTCAAATTTAGAGGATAACTAATTTGTCATATCTTGGATAATTTCCTTGTTGTTTCCTATTAGCAACATATCATCCACGTACAAGACTAAATAGATAAGATGATCACCTAGTAATTTGAAATACACAGAGTGATCGCTTTTCTCCTTATGAAGCAAATTCCCATTATATATGTATCAAATTTTTTATACCACATCCTTGGTGATTGTGTTAACCCATACATGGATTTTTTTAGCTTGCATACCAGCTCTATATTTCCCTTCACTAAAAATACTCTTGGATACTTCATGTAGATTTATTCTTACAAATCCCCATGTAGGAATGTTGTCTTCACATCTATCTATTCTACCTCAAAAACAAAAGCAGCAACAATAGATAAAAGAAATCTAATAGAGGTTAACTTGGCAACAACAGAAACAAAAAATCACCAAAGTCAATTCCCCCTACCTGGGAATAACCTTTTTATACTAACCAAGATTTGTATTGGTCCACTTTTCCTTATACATTCAAATTCTTCTTAAACACCCATTTTCTACCAATGGGGTTTCTTCCAATCGGCAACTCCACTAGATCCCAAGCCTTGTTTATATCCAAGGTTGCAATTTCGTCAACCATGGTCTTTTTCCAAAGTTTTCCATCCTTTGAATCTACTCCCTCCCTAACAATGCTAGGATGATCATCAGTAATAAATAAAGAAAAAATTGAATGGAAATTAGGTGGAGTATACCTTTCCATTTGTATTCTTTCCTGAACTGATCCCATCAACACTGGAGTATGAGGCTCTTCTTATTATTATTCATGTTCTTATGTAGAGTTTGATTCATTATCCTTCAATTCAAACTATTTTTTATATGTTTCTTCCTCCCTTGTTAGTACTTCATGTTAGACAACATCTTTGATTTTTCCAAATACCACATCTTGGTTGTACACTACCTTCTTAGTTTCTAGGTGCCAAAGTTTATAACCTTTTAGACCATCTTTATAGCCATAAAGATACATTTTTCATCATTTTTATCCATCTTACTCTTGTTTTCCTTTGGAACATGTACATAAGCATCACAACCAAACACCTTGATATGTGTAAGATAGGGCTTCTTCCTAGTCCATACCTCGTGTGGGTTCTTGTCATCCAATGTTGATGAAGGTGATAGATTTATCAAGTAATATTCAATACCCATTGCCTCTACCCATAATTATTTTCCTAACTTGACACCACTGAGCATGCTCCTTGATTTTTCCATGAATATCGTGTTCATCATGTATACAACTCCATTATGTAGAGGTGTGTATGGAGTAGTATTCTTTCTTGATATACCACACTTCTTACAAAATTATTTGAATTCATTTCTGTAGAATTCTCCACCATTATATTTCCTCGGCACCTTAATTCTGTTCTTTTTCTAATTCTCCACAAGAGCCTTAAACTCTTTAATTTTTCAAAGACTTCATATTTATTCCTAAGGAAATAAATCCATGTATTCCTTGAAAAGTCATCTATAAATTAGAAATATTACAAATATTTACCCAATGATGGAACCAACACAAGTCCAAACACATCACTTTGCACCAATTGTAATATTCCCTTTTCCTTCATAGCACAAAAGGAGAATCTTACATGATTTTTCTTCCCATATAAGAAATGTTCACAGAAATCAAAATCCAAAGAGAAATTGGACATGCCTTCAACCATACCTTTACCATGTAGTACAAAGGCCCTTCTCTCCGATATGCATCAATCTTCGATGCCACAGCATAGTCTTTTCTCCACAGACTATAGGAATTTTTCCTTCTTCATCTCCAATTGTATGAACAATGGAATAGTTTCACTTGTCACTAATAGTGCTTCCCAGAAGCTTATACTAAGTTCCAATCCAAAATCCCCTTAGAAACACCATTGATCCTCAAACCATAATGTAGGTTTCTTTCTCAAACATTGTTTTTACACCTACATCGTCTATATTGATTACAGAAATAAAATTCCTTGGAAATCCTAGGATGCACAAAACATCAGGGAGTGCTTTGATCCTACCATCAATGAGCTTCAACTTGACTTTTCCTCATCCTACATTTTTTTCTAACGAGTCATCTCCAAGAAAAACATCACCCCCATTATACCTTTCATACTTTCAAAACCACTCCCTGTGAGGAGTCATATGAAAGGATGCACTTTATTCGACCATCCATGCCTCATGATCTACATGTGTGCTTGAAGAAGCCAAGTACATAGCCCTTCCTTCATCTGTGGATATTTTTGCTTATGTAGAAGGAGCATCATTCTATACCTTCCCTCTCTCAACTCTTTTGTATCTATAGCTTTTCTTGTAATTCCCTTCTTTTCCACATCTCCAACATACCTTTACAAATTTTCCAAGAGATTTAGATCTCCCACTTGAGGAATTATTTTTTATTTCTTTCCTAGGAGTGTCCTCTTACAAATAAGTCACATGTTCTTTGTCCTTCCATGTTTTCCCACCTCATCTCCTTCGATAACAAGGATGAGACCACATCATCGAAGCTTAAAGTAGTTGCATTACTACCTATGGCTACAACCAAACTATCCCATGATTCTATTAAAGAGAATAATAAATTGATACACTTATCTTCATCAGAAATATTAATATCAATAGACAATAATTGACTCACCACAGTATTGAAGTCATTCAAATTCTTTGTCATTGAGACTCCATCTTTCATCCTCAAATTGTAATATTTCTTATGCAATAACAATTTATTTATCGAGGACTTGGACAAATACAAATCCCCTACCTCATCCCATAATGACTTGGTTGCAGTTTCTGTTGGACACACCTACCACACTTAGAGGGGGGGTGAATGAGTGTGGGGCTCTTTTTCCCAAAACTTCCCTCTTGCACAAAAACTCATCAGATAGCATTCAACATTTATTCATTACCCATTGTTGTCATTTATAACCAGTTAGATGTGAGCACATATCAGCAACATATATCAACAATATATCATCAACAAGTCATCACCACAATGAACACAAAGAACACAAGATGTATGTACAAT
>ML781796.1:591358-621151 GCA_009831015.1 Picea engelmannii
CTATGTATTAGTTGTTATAATTACAGTCTGATTTTAGTTAATGAATACAATAATGAAAACCATGGTGTGTCAGTTATGGTAGGCATATAGGAGATACCTCTAAGTCAAATAAAATATATTTTCAAATTTATTTTAGATTTTTTACCAAACATGTGAATTACGTACACATAGATATTCAGTTTCCAAGTAACATTAAACTGTACAAATGCTAAATGAAATTCTGGAAGTAAACTTGAGATTTGATATATATATCTAGACCTATTTTTGTAGGTTAAATACGCGAAACTATTTTAGATAGTTGAGAATACCAGACAAGATAAATGTCCAACGAAACTTCGAATATATATATATATATATATAGTTGTTGTATAGAATGTTGCATAACTACTTCTACATTTAACTACTCATACAGTAAGGTTATCCATGCTTGGACACGTGAGAAATGGAGTAAAGATTTCATTATTATGATTATGCTAACTGTATGAAATTGTACAGTTCAGTATTCCATCAAACAAAGTCCTTTGTTGGGTATACAATAACACAGGAGCAAAGGCTCATTAAATTAAAATACATAAATTATGTTCCATCTCCTAGAATTGGACCAGCAAGTTAGATAAGTAACCAAACTCTATAACGCTATGATTCATAACTATGAAACAATAAGATCTTATTAGAANGGTCCCATCCTATTCGTTCTATAACAATTACAGAGATAAAGAATCAGCCATCTATATGAGCCTGAACGAATTCATCCACAATGATAGCATTCTAGAACATAATCGTATTGTTTCCTTATAAACCTAGAGTACACTCTTAAGAGAAGTAAAATGAAACCCGAATACCTTTTCTTGCACATGGTGCGACCCTAAATATGGAGATTTTGAAGGTCGAAGTTCCTACATGGAAATCATAAATTCATAATTAGCAATTTCCCAACAGAAGTTAAATGAGTATATAACATAATTACTAGAGCGATTTACGAAACGACATTATTACAGAAGTGCACTTAACTTGAGAATTGGGAAAACTGATGTCCTTCTTCCATTCGCATTATTGTTAAGAAAACGTCCCCAGACCGAAGGGGGAAGCAGACCAAAGACTTCATGACAGGTACCCTCGCAGCAACATGGGTCCCATCATTATATTGGTAACCAAATTTTCTTAATCAAACCTTTCAAGAAATAGATAAATAAACAATAATAACACATCAAGAACTGCAAATCCGAATTGCAAGGGTTCAAGTGGTGTGTGTATGTTGAATGCATTAATCAAGTCTGAATATCAATTTAAATACTACATAGAATGCATTGCTCAAAGCTTTAAACACAGAGTTAAATATTATATGTCAAATAATATGCATCAAACGAATTTTCCCACATACAGACAACGATATCAATAGAATGAAAGACGTTAACTTCAATTTAATTACAGACTTAAATATTTCATATTGGAGGGTGCTTCTTAAACAAGTTATTCAGTACATAGACCCCACTTGATATATGTATGTGCCGAAAGGAAAACACAACAATCTTCTAAAAAGAAATTACATTCGCACGAGCCAACTAGTGGTTTGAAAGAATCTACAGGATGGTGGAATCCCTAGAAAACTCAGTATAACAATACCTAGCAGAGACAAAGAAATGTTATAACATCTTTTTGAAATGAAATTTATTTTACCCAAACATAGTGTAACATGCAACACACAGTGTGGGATTTCGAGATGCAGACTAAGAAAAACGTATACACTCATGATTTCCAGATAGCCATCAAGTTTAGGGAAGAGTATCAACTCGTAAGTCACGAAAGGACTTCAAACTAGGGTAAGGACCCTCAGCAAGCTTGTAGTGAGGATTTAATCCACCCAATGCAAGAAATGTGTAAACTTCAGTAAGTCCTTCCCATACCCTGTTAAGCCAAAATTACAAACTAGAGCTCCCGTGCAGTTCACAAAGACTTAACACCAGGTCACAGCACATAAATATAGGGGAAACCCATAAAAGAGAATAGAGGGACGATGACAAACCCTATGAATAAAATATATACATTAACCCTTATAGAATTCATGTGCAAGATTGAGGAAGTCGGAAACAAGAAGGCGATTAATGTCTAGTATACTACGTGAACATCAAGATCGTAGAAAGGATTTAGAAGAATACAACAAAGAAGCATCCCTACGTAGTTCGAGGTGGCGACCAACTAGCAGTCAGTTATCCATTCTCCTCTCTCCAGGACGAACCTTCTCCATGAACCAGAGCTTATACACCAGACCGACTCTCCACAGGTATCATTGGAGACGTTTTGCAGAGGGACAAAGTCGAAAAGAGGGAAACAAAACCTAAGATACCTTTTCGGAAACAAAGTAAGAGATAGTTAAGGAATTGGTACATTACCATGTGACTAATGAGAGGTGGCCTAGTCTACGTTGGACATGAAGGCCAGACGAGAGGCCTCAGAAGGGACCCTGCGTAGTCCACCATTAAGTGATTGATGGAGGTTTCAATGCGACCATGACACTTACACTTATGTTTTCATGCTGAGTTAATGTGAAGGAGGGTGATGCTTCAGGACATTACATTCACAATTTTCAAGGCTAAGTTCTTGTTCCAGTTATGGTGTAACTATCGTTCGGTTATCGTTACACAAACTCGTAAAGGAAGAAGGTTATATTTGGGCCCCAATGATGTTCGACCAACTCCAATAACGCTAATATGGACTAGGAACTAAACTCGTCCGATTCTCACATAGTTGGCCAAACTAAGATTAAACCTAAAGTCACATTTATAGTAAAGACTATGTTTGGTTTAGCGAAAAATATATGCATGTTGGGACCCTTTATTTCATTTGACCTGGTATTTTTGTATACACGTTAATATGATCCAGGAAGGAACGCGAAATTTGTAGAGACCTTGGGGAAACACCCAACTGAAATACTCATACCCTAGAAATGAGAATTATTACAGCCCTTAATAGTATAAATTGTAATATGTGTGTGTGTGTGTAAAGGGATTTAATATATTAGAAGGTTTTATATATATAGACACACACACACACACACACACACACACACACACACACATGTATATATATAAATGTTAATATGTATTTGGAACAAGTAAGGATATTTTGGAACACTGTTAACACTTTCCACTTATGTTAGTAAATTATGTCGAAGAATTCGAGAGGCTAGGTTATGGAAAGGCCATCCTTAGATATATATATGACTACTATATAGCCTGAGTGGGCCTAATGGTTAAGAACATGTGTTTCCTCTTAAAAGGTCACAGGATCAAATCCAGAGGGGGGTAGGGTATGTATACCTTCGTAGACTTTACTAGTCAAATCGTTGGGCGGAGGGGGGTCCCTTGTCCCACAAACAAGGGGGTCTCATACACCAATTTGGTGTGCTGGCTTGGCCGTGACCTTAAAAATAGATTATTATTATTATTATTATTAGTATGAGTGACTCTCTAAATATAAACCCTGGGAGAGTTGAATAGAAATGACATATTCCCTTTAGCTTGTCCTTATGTCTTTTGAATATGTTTTTCGAAAGGGAAGAGAGTTAATGTCCCTAATAAAAAAAAAAATATTGGTAAATTTGGGGAACATTACACTGCAACACATAATACTACTCAAAATCTCCTAGTGGCACCAACATCCCTAATCATAAGCGAAGGATACCATTGGGAGGTCATGTGTGGTTGTTTAAGGTATCCTTCTTAGCCCTAGATGGCTAGAAGCTTCTTGGGCCTAAGGTTCATCTTTCCTCCCCTGACCATGTCTAGGACCATGAGACCCATGTTTTAGGTGACATTATTGGACCCAAATTCCTAAAATATTTATTTAGGGCCTAAGGTTAGGGTTTCCTCAATCGACGATGTTCAAGGCTCTGTGACCTAAATCTAGTTATAAAAACCTTTAAATAGAACCCATATTCCCTCTTAAAAGATAAATATCCCATAGAATGGTCCTATGTGATGCAGATTCAAGTCCTCATTCATTTCCCTTCAACCTTAGAAGCTTCCTTTATGAATTGAGGCCTAAGTTTCCTCCCCCAACCATGGTCCAAGAAATGAGATGAATACATATAGCTCAAAACCTTGTAATGGTTCCAATATCCCAACAGGGAGGGAGATTATACTCTCAAGACATTACATGTAGTGGTTAAAGTTGTTGTTATTGGAATTGGATGCCTGGAAGCTTACTTTAGGTCCTAACTCGATTTTATTTCCTTGATTATGTCTAGCACCCCACAACTTGAAGGACAAATATCCCATGGAGAGATGATTTTTGGTGGTTTGAGGACTCATTGATGGCTCTTGAGCCCTGGAAGCTACATTTTAGGCCTAATGAGCAATTTTCATCACTTGACCTTGGTCCAAGTCTTCATACTAATACCTACTTCTCCAAAAACCCTAATGGTGCCAATATTCCCACTAAGAGGTAAAGGACACACTTGGGAGGTCATGTGTGTGGGTTCAAGGTGTTTTTCATGGTTTGATATTTCATGTGAGTTCAAAGTGTTTTTTGTGGCCTTGGATGCATGTGTTCAAGGTGTTGTTCATGTCTCTAGCCTATGGTTGGGGATGTTAGTGTCACTAGGTGGTTTTGGGAAGCAGGTATGTATCTCCGAGTGCATGAAAATTATTTTCCTTTCAATGTTTTTGGGGGCTGGGAGTGACAACTCTAGCATACTTGTTTTCTTATTTGGTTTTCTCATATTTAGGTTCAGAGTGGAAAACCTAGTGGTTTTGGTTGCAAATATATTAAAACCTGCATTTTCTTAATACCTCTCGATAACTCTATTTTTGGCATTAGTTTTGTAAAGGTTACACAAATCCATCATTGATGAAACTATAAACACATATAGAGTCAACTATGAAGATTACAAATATACAATTTTTAAAATAAATTAATATTGTTTACTATTTTTAATATTTGTTTTTCTTGACATATATCAAAATCCTAAAATACATACCTCTTTTATTCCTGCCATAAATTTTTATCATCTTAACCATTTTTAAAATAAGTTATGTGTCGCACTAGTATAAACTGAGATCTACAATCTTAAATAAATAAATAAAAATTGATAATTCTAAGATCCTTGTACCCTGCACTAACAGAAGGCCTTGTAATTTCAAGGATATAATGACTTTCATAATTTTAAAAAATATAAAATTAATATTATAAATTTTGAAAAAATATCCCTACACTAAAACAATGTGTTCTCTACAATTCTATAAAAAAAAATGGGAAATTCCATCGTTAAGTTTCTCAAAACCTGCGCTAACATAAACATATGTATTATCTTTTTCATGAAAAATAACATATCACTATTATAAAGATCAAATTTCACATAGTCAGACACAAATTCTATAATTAAAAATTATATATTCAAAAAGTTAATTCAATTTTCTACATTTCATCTTTATACACCATATTCAAATTCATTGTGAAAGTATGTTGAATCATCCATCCAAGTCAACATATTTGTTTCCATTGACACAACATGAGAGACCATCATTATCTTGCACCCACCCATATTTTTTTTTCCCGTGAAAAAAGCTAGTAATTTTATTCATTTTAGACAAAATTACATCAGCATATGCTTTGAGCATTCTTGTAGCTAGTAGCTCATGTTGAGTGTTTAGAAGTATATACTCATCCAAAACACTGACCAGATGGTCAGTCAACCCAAAAAACATATGGGCTGATAGAATCCCACATGTCTTCATATATATAAAAATAACCATATATATACATCACCCTTCAACAACAAAAAGGAGAAATGTGTTCCAAGCTATAATGTCCCAAAAAGTATCTTTGTTCCTTTAATTCCAAATGTTCACTTCACATCCCAAGATTCGGATTTGTTTTTTTTAAATTAGTCAGATATGGGTCCAAGGGTCATGAAGAAAGTATGAGGATCCATGCAGGCTCTTTTCCCATATTTTATAGCTTCCTTGGTTCAATTCCAATCAATATTTTGATATCATGTCCACTTCTTTGTTCCAAATCATGTAGACAAGTGAAAAGGAGAAATGTGAGAAGGATGTGAGGAGCCTTCTAATGTCGTCTAACAGTGGATGAAAATTATATGTGTGAATATGATGTCTATCATTCAATTATTTTATCACCAACATTGAGTCTCCAAAAAACTTTATGTGTGTTATTCCTTTTTTCTATGGAGTGTTGGGAGGAGTTTTACTACCATGAACTCATTGAAATTGTTTGTTGCATCCCCCATATTTACAGAAAATGATGTGGAGGTGGAGTCATATAAATGAAGTATACCCCCCACAGCTCCTAAGGAGGGAGATCCCTGAGCAACTCCGTTGAAGAAATCCCAAGGGAGGGAAGGACCAATAGGATGGGCAGGGTGAGGGGAATTTTTTTTTTTGGGGGGGGGATTGAATTGAGGGAAATATTCCATGATATTTAGGGAAGATATAGAACAACGAGTGTGGGAGGGCTCTAAATATTCAATGATAGCATGATTCTTGGCTAGCCAGACACCCCAAGCCGAAATAAGGGGAATGGATTTGATATGAGAGGTGTCTGACGAGCTTATTCAAGAATGTAGGGCTTGTTCCACTATATCTCCCTCCCATCAAGAAGTTGTCCCAAGTGAATTCCTCAGGTTATCCCAAACCGCTTGAGAGAAGAGGCACTGCAAAAATATATGATGGCTTGTTTCATTGACTTTCTCATACATACATACATGCATACATACATGCATGCATGCACACACACACACACACACACACACACACACACACACACACACACACACACACACACACACATATGTGTGTGTATATTACTTAAGGTGGACATTAAAATATTGTATTTATGGCTGACATTGAAATATTTTTTATGATATTATTATGTGTTTTAATTCCAAGTGTCAACTCTATGTTGATAAGGGAAGGAATTACACATCTCCTTCATATTAGGCTATAAAAAATTCCTATCGACAAAATCAACAATGTGGTCAACTCTACTAGTTGTTTTTATTTTTCAAGGACTTGGGGATCCCTAAGAAATGTCCCCAACTATCAAGGACTTCATCAAGGATTTGGGGACTTGTTAGTCATACCCAAGATGTTCTTAACATATTTCATGGACTTTCCGATTAGATTTTAGAGACGTTCTAGGAAACTTTCAGGGACGTTTCAGGAAACTATTAAGGATATTCTGGGCATGTGTTTTTAGTTTTGACATTGGACATTGATTATTGGACAATATGATCATTTTCCCATTCATTTTATCCTTATTATATTGAATCTAAATACAAAATCGTACAAGTTGTAATTCAAAACATGGGTTTTGTATGATGGATTTTTATTTGGAATTCTAGTGATTTAACTATTGTCTTTTTAGCAACAACATTATACCAAGCAAAGCTTCCATGTCAACAAACCAAGAAATGAAACATCTCAAAGGTTTGATCCTTGTGGTTATTTCTCTTGTTCTTCTTGCTTTTGGGATCATATTAGCTTTTACATATTGTACATGGGTGTCCATGAGTTATTTGAGTTGGGTTCTTCCACCATCCTATTCTCAAGCATTTTAAAAACAATCAAAACAATCAGATAGTAGTGACTCAGATTGGATAATGAAAGTTTGAATGAATTCTTCTTAAATAATCTTCTTAATCTAAAATACAAATATAATATCTTTAGAGAATGCATGCATGTATAACCCAAAGTGTTTTTAAAGTGGTTTTCAACAAAGTTGTAAAAACATGCAGAACCTATCAAGAAGGGAATGTCTTTTAACACAATCATCATAAACAATAAATGTGAGGGAGAAAATTTGTGATAGAGATAAGGATTTGTCTCATAGACCCTGCATGGACCTTATTTCAAATTGAAAATAGTAACATTTAAGTTTCATAAATCTAGATTGCATTTTACTCATGTCGATCTGCCAATAGTGTAATGTCACTCTGTTGTTTTAATGGTAAATTCTACATTTTTTACCATATTTTTTTAATAATAATAATATATAGATATATTTAATTGTTGCCTCCTAGGTAAGAGTTTAAACTACAACTTGGGGTAGTATTTGTCTCATTTATCGGACTAAATCTAGATGCTACTTAAAATCACATGACCCCATTAATGTAGCCTCAGAGATGAAAATATGGGATATTTTATTTCTTGTAGATACTATCTAGGATGAAAGCACATTTTGGTCCTACAATGATACCTAAAACTACTTATGATTCACTAAGATATTGTCATCCTTAGACATAACAAAACAAGTAAACAAACCAAGACTAAGAGGCTTTTGATGGGAGTGAAAGCTTTCCCCCTTACAGACCACCAACAAATCATCTTAGGTGGTGTGGTCTTCCTTGAATAATGGTGATGATTCAACCTGCATTCACAAATAGAAATGAATGATGGTTGTCTTCATTGTTGATTGATAACTGAGTTAAGATAGAATTTTCCACTTTTAAATATAAAAAAAAAAATGTATTTTATTTCCATCCCCAACCCATATCCTTGAAAAATTTGGGGTGCACTCTAACTATCTTGAGTATGCATCCCCTCATCCCCTCATCTGGAAAACCAATGAAACACATACACACACACATATTTAAGTGGACTTAAATGGACTTGAAATTTTTCCTTCCCAGATTAGTTCTCTATATAAAGAATATCCAACAAAATTGTTTCAAGATAGTTGCCTATAATTCATGATTATAGTTAGAACATTTTAATGGCATGCAGATGGGACTATTTAGGTGTTACATGTGATAATGGGATTTGGAAATGTGTCCAATAAAAAATGTTTGTTTTAATCTAAGAATTCTATAACCAAGGTTTCAACATGTCCATTAACATATTAATGTTTTAGTCCAACAAATTCATAAGTAATCATTAAATATGTATTTAAATCAAACAATGTTATAGAATTAAGAATATCATACATATCTAACATTTTCATAAATCCATCAATGATAGAACTATAGCTTCAAGCCAACAACAAATAAGCAACATATCCATAATCCATCACAAAATTATGGCCTACAGCTAAATTGTAAGATACTTTACCTTTTTTAGTTAAGAGTGAAAAATTAATGAATGTATATATACTTTCAATTTATTGTAGTATGTAATGAAACCTATTTGTTTGAATGTGTCATCATTGGCTCCTTTAAAAGTAAAGTGAATTGTGAACAAAGAAAATCAAGTTATACATGCAAAGGTATATTATTGGAGAAATAGTAGCCTTCCATAAATATATTTACTACCTACATTTGGAATTTTCTTAATTTATTTAGCATAGTCAAGTCATTTAAGACATAGGAGTCATAATTCTATTGAATGGATGATCGAATGCTCATAACCAATGATGTAACTGTGAATCATAGAATACAAATAAAAGTTGGAATTTTTTATCAGATGTCACTGCAAAAAAATCCTCTTGATTTAGACAAGTCTTTTTTTAGGGATCATCATTTTCTCTAATTGATGAACCTTACTTTTTCTAAAACAAGAATGAGTAAAAAAAAGTGAGCATTGGATCAGTAAAGACATGGTGCAAATTTCACCCTAAAACTCATATTTTTTTCTTTCATTACTTACAAGCAATATTGAAGCATGACAAATTTGAATGCTTATGTTGTTTCTAGATGATAAGTGTAGTGTTTCCTATTAAAAAAAACTATTCTTATTGGTAAATAATTTGTATACCATGCCATGACTATTAAACATATGTTTAGTGAAACCATACTATGTTTATCTTATACAAATTCCCAAGGTTGTTCAAACCAAGTCCAAGTGGCATAATGATGCATAGTTTCTCTTCCACATTGATTATTTTGAGTGGAAGGTAAATCCAACCCTACAAAATTCAAATATTTTTTATATTAATTTAGAATAGTTGTCTAGTTAGATATATATTTTTAGCTTTAAATAGTCTAACAAACTATATGAAAACATATGAGATGAAAAAGAAGTAGCACAAGAGAAATGATGATTCAAAAACAAATTTGTGTTGGATTTGAATTCAATTTCCAACAATGCAATTAGGAAATGGGGAAAAACATAGTTGTAGTTGTGAACCCTGAAAATCATATTAAATATCTTGATCATGTTAAAAATATGATAGTAAGAAAAGTAAGTAATATATAGTTTTACATTCATTTCATTTGTAAATATTGTTGTATAGCAATAGCTCATAATTTCAATTTTATTTTATTTGCAAATATGGTTGAACACTCAAACAACTCGTTGTAATATCCCCACTATAATCTCCAGTTTAATTTAGATGAATGTGGCTATGGCCAAGCGATGTAATATGCGAATGAATTTTGTGTTTTTAAATAAATAAAATGTGATGTCGATTGTTGGGGGATATGGACAGAGATAGGGGTCATGTTTTCCACAAGAGAAGAGAGTGTCTAAAAGGGTCCAAGGGGGAAATTAATTATGGGTATTAATTCAACCCATTTTCCCTAAATTTTATTATCATTGGGGATAACTTTCATTTCATGTTTGAGTGTATGAGAGACCAATCATTAAACTCATGTAAGAGGATGGTTTTGAGAGTCACATCCCATAGTTATTGGAGATCATGGGGCTTGTTATAGCAGTATTTGTACTTGTGAAAATCCCCAACACGAGTCCCCAAATATTGCGTAATTATGGAAGATCCTACCACTGTCACCTTAGTAATAAATTCCCTCATTTTAGTGATAGAGGATGTCCACCACAGGGGAGACTTCCCCCGTTACCTCAAAGAATCAAAGTATCAATTAAAGCAACCAAGCCTGCAACCCCCTCTCTTGACCACCTAATGATTGGTCTAGGTCATGATGGTAAAAGAGATATGAAGTTGTTTGAGTACCTGCTTGGAACAAGAACAATTTATAGCATATATGTAGTGATTTCTGAGTTCAAACATGCAAGAAATACCTATTGAAGACACTAGACAATGAAAGTTGTTATGGTTGTTATGAATTTACATAAATGAACATTAGTACAAATAAAAATGAATAAATTATAACAATAGTAACAATTATGCTTCATAAGTGAAACAATTGACAAGGAAAACTTAGCATAAATTCACTAGATTATTCAATTGTTATATGCACTTTATAAATTAGTTAAGCCACCAACAAATGAGTGTATGCAGCAAATTAAAGATTTATCAGGTGGTTCTAGCAAAATTTTGCAATAGCAGCAAGTTTACTAGCAAATTAGTAAGTGTTAGTGTTAGCAATGTTAGTAGAGAGATTGAGAGAATTGAAAGAGAGTGTTTATTGATCAATTTCACCAAAAGAGAGCTATAAAATCAGTGCCTTTGAGGGATATGGAGTATTTATAATAGAAAATACAATAATGCTTGAAGATTGAACTAATAGAGACTAAGAGGTAGGGCTTTAACTCTAAGGTGTTATCACATAAGGGCCTTGCGGTTTAAAGCTTAAGGAGAAGGATTGGTAGAGTGAAAACACTTTTGGGCTCTCGAAACATTTTCTCCCTTCTTAATACTTCAACTAAGAAAAAATCAAGTGTCTAGGGATAAAATCCTAAAGTGATAGCACTTTAGGGATTTGGGATGCTAACCCTAGCAAGGAAACTTCACCAATTTTGAACAAGAATAACCTTCTGAGAGGAGGAAACACTTATGCTCCTCTATTACGGTTTTACCAAGAAATACATCTAGCATAAAGTATCAATATTCACCATGAAGATAACAACATCAAGATAAATTGTAGAAAAATAACTTACTTTAGCCAAGAAACCAAGAGACAAAACCCCTAATTGCAGAAATTTCTCTTCAAAAATCATCAAAACATCTACAACTTAATCCTCCAATCATAGCACATTAGTGTAGAAGAGCAAGATAGCCCAAGAGGGAGAAAATTTCAGACTTGTTCTCACAAATGGTGAGTGATGATGATGAAAAATGAAATGAGAGGGTGGAATATTTACATGAGGCCACCCTAAACCAATTTGTCCACATAAAGTTTTCAACTACAAATTAGAAGAGGTCTGACCCCTTCATTGTCCTCTACAATATGCCAAAATGAAAAATACATAATGTAAAACCCTAAAAAGGGTGACATCGTACCCTAGAAGGGTGGCGTAGGGCTGAAAATGTGACATCAAGCCTCAAGGAGTGGAACATTGGGCCTCCAAAGTCCATGTTTCATGCTCCAATGTGAAAAGGTACCATGCCATGTGTCTCCTCAAGTAAAACCACCTCTGGCACCACACCATCCATCAAACCCTAGCCTCCAAGGTGACAACAAGGGATAGAGGGCGACATCATGGGCCTCAAAAATCCACGTCCAAGTGCAAGAGGGATGAAATATCATCCTCCAGTTATGCCAAGGTGCCTCTGAAGGAAAATTCCTCCCTCCTCTATGCAAAATGTCTCTGAGTTCCCTACCCAACCTAGCCTATGGGATTTCTACCCATGTATGTGGCATATGACTAGCCTTCTCAAAACCAAACCCATTTGTCCAACGTCCAAGGTTCCAAGGGTGTGAGAGTCATTGCTTGAGAGTGTTGAGTCATTGGATGAGTCAATTCTCTCCATCACACGTTCCAAAGTCCTGGAATAAGTCACAACGCCCCGGGTACAATCCAAGATGTCCCTCAAAGAACCATGTCAGGGCCATTCAAAACAAAGAAGAATATAAGAAAAAGTAAACCAATGTTCATAAGACACGTTAATCCTTAAATCATGCAAAGTAAGTTCATGCCTAAGATACAAGCCATGTAAACAATTCACCCCAGTATCCCCTTCAAGTATCATCCAAGCCCAAGACCTTGTGAGGGTTACCAAGTTTAAGTATGGGAGGGCCTTCTTCCATCCTTATTAGGCATGAAACCTAGACAATAAATAAATAACTCAAGTAGAGAGATAGATCCCGAGAGTGACAAGGGAAAGTAAAAACCCATCAAGAGTAAGTGTGAAGATGTTATGGTTTAAGGCTTCCTTCATGGCTTATGTTGTCCATATTTATGAGTGCTTTTTTTTAGGGTGATCTTGCTCTTGACTTACACAATATTTGTGTTCCACCTTTTTCCAAACCACTTCATTATCCATATTAAAAATACCTTCTTTCATTTATAATTTTCTTTGAGGGTCCCCCTTTGTGTGTTTCCAAGTTTTAGCATTACTTTTTTGGGACCGAGGAGAGAACTGAATGAGTATAGTTCAAATTGCACTGAATTTTGGTGGTCCTTATTTTCTATGTTCAATTTATTTTTAACATCATTTTCTTATTCTTTTATAGTAGTTACAATCTACCTTCGAGCAGTCAACCCCTTTCTCATGAGAGTATGGGCCATTTTCACCATGAACATAACAACATCAAGATAAATTACAGAAAATTAACTTACTTTATCCAAGAAACCAAGAGACAAAGACCTAATTGCATAAATTCCTCTTCAAAAATCATCAAAGCATCCACAACTTAATCCTCCAAGCATAGCACATTAGTGTAGAAGAGCAAGATATCCCAAGAGGGAGAAACTTTCAAACTTGTTCTCACAAATGGTGAGTGATGATGATGAAAAATGAAATGAGAAGGTCGCATGTTTATATGAGGCCACCCTAAACCAATTTTTTCACATAAATTTGTCAACTACAAATTAGAAGAGGGTCGACCCATTCATTTTCCTCTACAATATTCCAAATGAAAAATACTTAATGTAAAACTCTAAAAAGGGTGACATCGTTCCCTAGAAGGGTGACGTAGGGATGAAAATTTGACGTCAAGCCTAAAGGAGTGGAACATTGGGCCTCCAAAGGCCATGTTTCATGCTCCAATGTGTAAAGGTACCATGCCATGTGTCTCCTCAAGTCAAACCACCTCCATAACCACACCATCCATCAAACCCTAACCTCCAAGGTGACGTCAAGGGTTAGAGGGTGACATCATGGGCCTCCAAAGGCCACGTCCAAGTGCAAAAGGGGTGCAATATCGTCCTCTAATGATTCCAAGGTGCCTCCAAAGGTAATTTCCTCCATCCTTTGTGAAAAATGGCTCTGAGTTCCCTACTCAACCTAGCTTATGGTATTTCTACCCACATATGTGGAATATGACTGGCCTGCTCAAAACCAAACCTATGTGTCCATCATCCAAGGTTCCAAGGGTGTGATAGACACTGCTTGAGGGTGTTAATTCACTAGATGACTCACTTCTCTCCATCACATGTGCCAAAGTCCTGAAATAAGGCACAACGTCCCAGGAACAATCCAAGATGTTCCTCAAAGAACCATGTCAGGACCATTCAAAAAAAAGAAGAATATAAGGCAAAGTAAACTAGTGTTCATAAGACATGTTAGTCCTTATTTCATGCAAAATAAGTTGATGCCTAAGATACAAGCCATGTAAACAATTCACCCCAGTATCCCCTTCAATTATCACCCAAGCCCAAGACCTTGTGAGGGTTACCAAGTTTAAGTATGGGAGGGCCTTCTTCCATCCCTATTAGGCATGCCACCTAGAAAATAAATAAATAACCTAGGTAGAGAGATAGGTCCCAAGAGTGACAAGGGAAACTAAAAACCCATCAAGAGTAAGTGTGAATATGTTATGGTTTAAGCCTTCCTCATTGGATTAATGTGTCCATCTCTATGAGTGATTTTGTTGAGGGTGATCTTTCTCTTGAGTTACCCAATATTTTTGTTCCATCTTTTTCCAAACCCCTTCATTATCCATATTTCCAATACCTTCTTTCATTTATAATTTTCTTTGAGGGTCCCCCTTTGTGGGTTTCCAAGCTTTAACATTACCTTTTTGGGACCGGGGAGAGCACTGAATGAGTATAGTTCAAGTTGGATTGACTCTTGGTGGTCATTGTTTTCTATTTTAACTTTATTTTAACATCATTTTCTTGTTCTTTTATAGCAGTTTGAATCTACCTTCGAGCAGTCATCCCCTTTCTCATGAGAGTATGGGCCTAGTATAATTTAGGATATGTGAAAGGTTTTATGATGAAAATTATTAAGTATGGTCGTGAGGGGAACTTTTCCCTTGGGAGGTCCCCCCAGTATTACCACTTTTCCCTGGGTGATGACAACATGGGACTAGAGCCCAGAATTTGACCACCAAGGTGAAACAAGGAAACCAATACAATTTCTCAAGCAATTGATCCACTATCCAGCTTCAACCAGTGATCCTTTTCCACATGCCCAATAAATTAAATACAACACCTTGCATAAAAAAAGGATTAACCATACCTCATGGTGATGCATCTTACCATGCCCCATACCCTAGGTTGCTTGAATATTATGAGCCTTGGTTGATATGTGTTGGGAGGGGAATCAGGGAGGTTGTTGGGTTGTCATATTTGGACATGTTGATCATCATCATCATGGTGTTGATAATGCTCTCCAGTGTGGGCCTCGAGACATGCTCTCCTCTATTTACCACTAGGCATGGGGGGGTAACATCTCACTCCAACATGGGGACATGTGCTCACCGTAGAGCACATGAGAACCTCGACATCTCTAGTTTTCCAAGACCTACAATCATGGTCCCACTTCAACCAATAAATCTCTTTAGAAGTATATGTTGGTGAATTTCATCCACCAACTATCAGTGATAATCCAAAACCATACTGAAAGGAAATTTTTCCTTAACTATGAAATGATAAAAAAAAAATCAAATGATAAAATGATAAAATGCAATTTCCTAACATGTATTCAAAATGAGAATACATCATGTATATATGACAATGCAAGAAAACGCAACTATACTAGCATGATATGCAAGGTGAAACATATATATATAATGAAATGCATAATGTGAATGCCTACCCTAATCTATGACCTCAAGAAGTGAATTCTCTTCCCTGTGATGGGGCTTGAGAAGGGACCCACTAACTAGTAGTGGATGCCTTCTCCCCTGTAATGTGGATAGGTAGTAGGAATCATTGACAGACTTCTTCACAATCTTGTATGGACCCAGCTAAAAATTATCGAACTCCTTTCATGTGTTGAGTTGGCCCTTCCTTGTATCTTACTCTAAAACCAAATCTCCTTGTTTGTAATCTCTCCCTTTAAGGTATACTTCTTATTGTATTACCCTAGTGTATTTCTTGAGGGAAGCGGGTGAGACTCTATCGTAATAAAATCATCTTGGCTAAGTTTAATTAGTAATTCCTTATCATCTTTCTTCAATATTTTGACGGAACCAATTCCCTTATCCTTATACTTGTCTAGTTGTTTCTGGTAATATTCCTTCTTAGGCCAGTCTATAGCATCAAAATATTCTTCTTGGGAAAAAGGAAGGTCATATGGGAAAAATTTTGGAAGGGACTCTTTGACTACTTCAGGGATCTCCTCAATTTCTGGGTCAATGTCAATTTCCTCAACATGACTCTTTTCCATGGCCAAGTTGAGTACGTAAGGATAAGTATTATCATCCACAGTTATAGTAGCATAAGTCAAAACCATATGTAAGGTACCACCCAATGTTGCAACAAAATTTCTAGACAAGAGCATTTCCCATACATTAGGAACATCCACGACCACAATGTCAATAAGGAAAACCATCTCAGGATATCAATCAAGCTAGGCCTTTACAATTTCTAATGCACCATGTATGGGGATGGCCCTAGATTCAATCCCGTAGAAATTCCTATAAGGCCTTGTGGTTTCCAAACCCAATTTCCTCATTACTTTCAAGGACATGATACTTGCACCCGCTCTTGAATCAAGCATATATTTATTCAATGGTTTATTATTCACTTGTAATGAGATGAAGAAAGGTGGGTGTTCATCATATTGTGGTCTGAAGTGATTTTCTTGTAGCATTATAGGAGGGTCCACAAGTTCACCTTGTACCTTGAAGAACTTTTGAACTCTACTTTTCATCGAAGGGATTTTAATTATATATTTCATAGGTACAGGTACATTGATCTTTGCGAAGAGACCATCTATGTCAATATTCAAGTCAATATCATTAGTCTTTGTCAAAGTGGAACTAGGAAGGGAATTACTTGTTGGTGGAGGAGGTCCTTATTGGGGAGGATTAAGGTCACTGGGTGGATCTTGTGACACATTTCTTCATCTTGAGTACACTTTTAATTCCTTCTTCCTAAGTCTGTCCCTTGACTCCTCATCTAGGTTTTTTATAACTTCCATCCTATCCCTCCTGGATGCTTCCATTTTTATTTCTGCAAGTTGTTCAGGTGTAATTTTGAGGCACACTTGAGGAGATACCATAAAGATATGGTTTATGGAATCAAAGGCATTCATTTGCTCAGGTTCCCTACCTTTTGGCATTCATATTCCCAATGTGAGTCTCCACAAGGAAAGCACCAAGGGGTATCCTCTTGACTTATGACATTTGAAGGATCTAGAGTATTTGGAACCCTTTGTTCGTATGAAGGCCTATATCTCCATGCTTGAATAGTATTTTGATCCAATCTCCTAAAAGGAGGCTTAGAGGCTTGTTGTTGTGCCATTTCCAAATTAGTAATTGTGTTTATCATCAAGGTTTGGTTTTTGGTGAGGTCATTTATAGCCTCTTCAATTCATGCCCATGGAGTGTTAGTATCTTAAATGGGCTTAGAATTGTGTATTTTATTTGGTTTGGTATCGGCCTTGGCTCTCGGGGCATAGAAAGGCTCTACCCTAAATGATGAAAGATTATCCTCAATTTTCGTAGCCATTTCTTAGGCTTCCTAAATAATATTTGGACCCTTGTCTTTGAGAAGTATCCAAAATGTCCCTAGAAAGATTTGATGTAGAGGAAGAGAAGGTAATCTCCCCCAAGGAGATGGCTGTTAGAGATTTCTTGAAGAAAATTTTCAAACTTGGCACTAAATTCTCTAACAATTTCATTTTCCGATTTCTTGATTTTGGTAAGTTGTGTTAACAAAATGTTTGGATCTTCTTTAGCACTCCACCTCTTAAGAAACGTTTCCTCAATTTGATACATAGTATTGATGCTTTTATCAGGGAGACTGTCATACCACCTCCTACCAACATCGGTAAGAGTGGCCGATAAAAGTTTCATTACTAATTCTTCAGTGTCATCACTCACAAGGCTAAGTTGAAAGAAGGTCCAAAAGTTTCTCATATGTTATTCAACAGTGGTCACATCATTACCAGGAAACTTGGGAAGCCATTTTTCATACTTAGGAGGCATATTTCAAGGATATCTCAGGATAGTATACATATCCAAGGGCTTTAATATATTGGATGTCCATTGCTTTTGATCCATCGTAGTCAAAGGAAGGCTTCCAGCAAACAAGGATTTCACTATAGTTGACTTATGGGGAGTTCTTCTCTTGTAAGTATTAGGAGAGTTAGTGTACCTCCTTGAGCTTTTTGGAATCACCAGATGATCAGCCTTAGATCATCAAAGGAAGTGGAGGGAATCTTCCTCAGTGGAGACGCCAGGAAAACTTAAGAGATAAGGGCTTCGGGAGAAATTTTTCTAAAGGATGTATCGTTTAGGAGAATGACTCAATCCTCCCCAATAGTGATGCCAAAAAAATTTATCATGGGATTTGTACTTATGAAAATCCACAACGAAAGTCCCCAATTCTTGTGTAACTATGGAAGATCCTACCACTATCACCTTAGTAATAAATTCCCTTATTTTAGTTATGGAGGAGATCCACCACAGGGGAGGCTTCCGTGGTGACCTCAAGGGATCAATGTAGTAAGTAAAGTATCCAATACTACCGCCCCCTCTCTTGATCACCTAAAGATTGGTCTAGGTCATAATGGTAAAATAGTTATGAAGTTGTTTGAATACCTACCCGAAACAAGAACACTTTATATAATATATATAGTGATTTCAAAGTTCAAACATGCAATAAATACCTCTTGAAGACACTTGAAAATGAAATTTTTTATGGCTATTATGAATTTGTAGCAATGAATAGTAGTACATCGACAAGGAATAAATTATAACAACATCAACAATTATCCTTCACAAATGCAACAATTGACAAGGAAAACTTAGCATAGATTCACTATATTAATATTCAATTGTTAGATGCACTTTTTGAATGAGTTAAACCACCAATAAATGAGTGTATGCAGAAAATTAAAGAGTTATCAGGTGGTTGTAGAAAACTTTTTCAACAACGACAACTTTACTAGCAAATTAGTAAGTGTTAGTGTTATAAATGCTAGTAGAGAGCTTGAGAGAATTGAAAGAAAGTGTTTTTGTATCAATTTCACCACAAGAGAGTTGTAAAATCAGTGACTTTGAGGGCTATGGAGTCTTTGTAACAACAAATATAATAATTCTTGAATATTGAACTAGTAGAGACTAAGAGGTAGGGCTTAAACTCTAAGGTGCTAGAACTTAAGGGCCTTAGGGTTTAAACCTTAAGGAGAAAGATTGCTAGAGTGAAAGAATTGTTGGGCTCTATAAACCTTCTATCCCTTCTTAATACTTCAACTAGGACAAAATCAGGGGTCTAGGGATAACATCCTAAAGTGATAGCAGTTTATGGATTTAGGATGCTAACCCTAGCAATGAAACTTCACCAATTTTGAACAAGAATAACCTTGTGAGAGAAAGCACTTATACTCCTCTCTTAGGGTTTTACCAAGCAATACATATAGCATAAAGTAGCAAGATTCACCATGAACATAACAACATAAAGATAAATTGTAGAAAATTAACTTATTTTAGCCAAGAAACCAAGAGACAAAACCCTAATTGCATAAATTCCTCTTCAAAAATCAGCAAAGCATCCACAACTTAATCCTCCAAGCATAGTGCATTAGTGTAGAAGATCAATATAGCCCAAGAGGGTGAACATTTTAGACTTGTTCTCATAAATGGTGAGTGAAGATGATGAAAAATGAAATGAGAGGGTGGCTTATTTATATGAGGCCACACTAAACCAAATTGTCCACATAAATTTGTCAACTACAAATTAAAAGATGTTTGACCCCTTCATTTTCCTATACAATATGCAAAAATGAAAAGTACATAAAGTAAAACCCTAAAAAGGGTGATGTCATGCCCTAGAAGGGTGACGTAGGGTTAAAAATGTGATGTCAGGCTTTAAGGAGTGGAACGTTGGGCCTCTAAATTTCATGTGTCATGCTCCAATGTGCAAAGGTTCCATGCCTTGAGTCTCCTCAATTCAAACCACCTCTGAAACCACACCATCCATCAAACCCTAGTCTCCAAGGTGACGTAAAAGGCTAGATGGTAACGTCAAGGGATAGATGGTGACGTCATGGGACTCCAAAGGCCACATCCAAGTACAATAGGGGTGAAATATCATCCTCTAGTGATGCCAAGGTGCTTCCAAAGGGAACGTCCTCCATCCTCTATGCACAATGCCTCCAGGTGCTCTTCCCGGCCTATGGGATTTCTACCCATGTATGTGGCATATGAACAGCCTACTCAAAACCAAACTTGTATTTCCATCATCCAAGGTTCCAAGGGTGTGAAAGCCACTGCTTGAGGGTGTTGAGTCATTGGATGACTCACTACTCTCCATCACATGTGCCAAAGTCCTACAATAAGGCACAACATCTCGAGCACAACCCAAGATTTCCCTAAAACAACCATGTGAGGTCCATTCAAAACAAAGTAGAATATAAGACAAAGTAAACCAATGTTCACAAGACGCGTTAGTCCTTAAACCATGCAAAGAAAGTTGATTCCTAAGGTACAATCCATGTAAATAATTCACCCTAGTATCACCCAAGCCCAAGACCTTGTGAGGTTTACAAAGTTTAAGTATGGGAGGGACTTCATACAACCCCAATAGGTGTGCCACCTAGATAAGAAATAAATAACCCAGGTAGAGGGATAGGTCCCAAGAGTGACAAGGGAAATCAAAAACCCATCAAGAATAAGTGTGAAGATGTTATGGTTTAAGGATTCCTTCATGCATTATGGTGTCCATCTCTATGAGCGATTTTTTTGAGGGTGTTCTTTCTCTTGAGTTACCCAATATTTGTGTGCCACCTTTTTACAAACCCCTTTATTATCCATTTTTCCAATCCTTACTTTCATTTATAATTTTCTTTTAGGGTCCCCCTTTGTGGGTTTCCAAGATTTAGCATTACTTTTTTGGGATCGGGGAAAGTACTGAATGAGTAGAGCTCAATTTGGACCGGATTTTAGTGGTCCTTATTTGCTATGTTCACTTTATTTTCAGCATTGATTTATTTTTCTTTTATAGTAGCCACAATCTACCTCTAGGTTGTCAACCCCTTTCTCATGAGATTATGGTCTATAACCAAAGTTTAGGATACGTGAAAGGTTTTCTGATGGAAAATGTTAATTATGGTCATGAGAGGAATGTTACCCTTGGGAGGGCCCCCCAATATTACCCCTTTTCCTTGGGCAGTGACAACAAGATCCTAGGACACAGAAGCTAACCACCAATGTGAAACAAGGCAACCAAGACAAATTCTCAAGCAAGTGATCCACTATCAAACTTCAACTAGTGATCCTTGTCCCCATGCCCAATAAATTAAACACAACACCTTGCATGAAAAAAGGCCTAACCATACCTCATGTTGATGTTGGATTACCATGCCCCGTACCCCGGGTTGCTTGAATGTGACGAGTCTTGATTGATTTGTGATGGGAGGAAAATCAGGGGGGTTGTTGGGATTCCATATGTGGACATGAAAATCCTCATCATCATCATAATGGTGTATATAATTTTCTCCAATGCGGGCCTCAAGACATGATCTCCTCCAATTACCCCTAGGCATGGGGGGGTAGCAGGGATAAAGTAGAATCAACATTGGATAGAGTGAGAAATCAATTGTCTTTGGAAAATAGAGGAAATTCATATGGGAAGTTACAAGTAGTTTTTACACAGTGAGTTTTGCATGATAAACAAGGGTTGAGCAGATAAAGTGAGCACTGGAGATAGAGCAAGAATGTTGGGTGAATTTTGGAGCATGTTCGAGCATTTTGGAGAAATTTGGAGCTGAATATTGAAGAGATGGGTTATTGGGCTTGAATAGTGAACTCTTGTGTGAGTTTCACTGTAACAAGTGTGTTTTTTTTTTTTTCTAATAGTTTTCCTGGGAGTGAGTTCCTTTTGAGTTCTCAGTAGATATATTCCTAGTTACATGTGCTAGAGAGACACCAATAAATGAATGGGACGCCCGTTGGACTGGTAACAATGAAGTGGTACATTTTGTGGGTTGGGGAAGTCAAGAGGAAGAGAGCTTAAGGAAATTCAGGATAGTTGTAGGAGAATACCAATGTGTTTTCGGTTATTGAATTGTGAGTGGATGGTGAGAGGCACCCTTTGCTTATGGATTCCTAGCCCCAACTTAGGGGTGACTTGCTATTGAGATTTGGAAAAGAAAGGCTATGTTTGTGTGGAACATTTGTCCCAAGCAATTGGTTGCATAACTATTTTAAAAATACAAGCGTTTATCTCTTCTCTTGAGTTAATGTATGAGGTTAATTGTTGTTCTTTTTACTCTGTGCGTGAGAATGGATTGTATGTTGTTGTGGTGAAATTATTAGCTGCATTTATATTTTTAACTAGTAGGGACAATTGTTTGAGCTTGATTGTCATGTTGTTCATAATTTGAGGTTTAAATGTATCTCTTAATCGATTTTAATAGTTTCGGTATTGATATTACAATGTGGTGCTTGAATCATTGCGCGTGATGGGAATAGTCGCTGTGTGCAGTAAAAAGCATGTTGCATGCGTTGTGAATAGTTTCCATGCACAGTACAAAAGATGGTGCATGTGTGGTTTGTCTTAGTGAGGGAATGACCTTCATTTTCATTTTGAATGTCATAGATGCATTTATTTGTATGGTATCAAACAATAGTTAAATTTGTGTATAATTCATAGTTGATAAGCTACAACAAATTTAGTTAGTAGAAAATTTTCATATTTATGTGTATTTTCCGTAAGTAGTGTTATTCAATTAAGTTGGGGGACATTACATAATGGTAGCATATCTTTTGATTCAACATCGGATTTGTATGGGCCAAAGATCGGCATGAAGTTGGTAAATTCGTCATCTTAGCATTTGAGTTGTGTCAAATTTGGGGAAGAAGGTAAAATCTGAATGAAATCCCCAAATTTCTAATAAAATTCAATTCATAATTGCACTCAGAATGGTTGTTATGGAGGGGTTCATTTTGAATTCCAAGCAATTGAATTGGATTTGATAGGTGAATCGTAAATTTTCATGATGGTCGTGATGGTGCACAGTATGTGCACCCAACATTGGCATTGTGCGTTGTAGAATCGAAATTCGCATGCACTAGATATTGGTGCATGGTATAAAAAGTTGCACGCATTGGATATCAGTGCACGACATAAAACATTGACCACACTGGATATTGGTGTGCGGTATAAAAAGTTGCACATATTGGATATCGATGTGTGGTATAAAAATGTTGCATGCACTGGATATTGGTGTGTGGCATAAAATGTCGTTCACACTGGATATTGGTGCATGACGTAAAATGTGTGCACATGGGATATTGGTGTGCAGCATAAAAAGTTGTGCGCACTGAATATTGGTGTGCGGTATAAAAGTTGTATGCACTGAATATTGGTGCGAAGGGAATGCACTAAATATTGGTGTTTTGTGTTGTATATCTGACACGTGTTGAATACTAATGCATAATACAGAATTGATGCATGTGTGGGATTTGAAAAGGAAGAAGAAAAGAAGGATACCACATAGCAAAATTGTCTTATAGTCTAAAAAACAAAACTAAATATGGAGACAAAAATGTATTTTGGAAATCACTGGAGAAAATTAAGTTGGATTGAGATGAAACTTTTGGTTTTTCTGTGGAGTAAGGAGAGATACATAAGTTCCAGAGAGGGCCACTAGTCAATTATTCTCTTATTTTCCAAAAAGTGCAAATTACATGCTTTTGAAGATTAGGGTCAAGCTCAGTGGTAGGAGCACGGTTACTGTTGAAACTTTTACAAAGTGTCAAAAAGGTAGAAATGAAAATATTGTGTGGAGGAATTGGTTGGATTCTTAGGGGTTTGGAATGGGGATGCTGAAACAATGAAAAATCCACTTTTCCATGCCGCTTTTTGGGGATTTTTGGGATTTTCTAAGGATGAAAAGGGGCCCCAAATGGAAAAGATAGGAAAATTTATTTACTCAAAATTTTGTACGCTCATCAAGATAGAAAACTTTGTTTTAGTGAAGTTTTTCCAGAAGTGTGCAGTTTGGGAGATAGTTAGTTTAGCTAAAAATTCAAAGTCTGCAAAAGGGGTGAAAAGGACAAAGTCGTGATTTCCACATTGCTGTAATTTTTTACTAGAGCATTAGATTAACAATATTATAGTTGTTATGAATTCCCTATAATCATTATTACCTATGTATCATACAAAACATTCCCTAATTCCTAACATATTTACTTCTACAAGTAACATAAGTTGGTGTCTGGGATTAATTGCTCCATAATGAAAAGTGTGCAAAAGGGGTGAATTAACAATTTTCAGATGACTATAAATTTCTGGTTAGAGCTCAAAATTGAAAAAGAAAGTAGTCATTGGAAATCTCTTGGAGAGGAGGATCCATATATCAAATCGGAAAATTGATTTGGTTAGTATAAGTTATAGTCAACACAAAAGAAGATGACTAGTGGCATTAAAGAGAAGAAAAAAATTATGCATTCTTTTCCAGAACTATGTGTATATATTTTTGTCTAACAAAAAAGTGTTTGCATGCACATTTGCTTGCAGAATTTAGAGGTACATGAAGGAATTTTGGTTCATGTATGAGAACCATATTCATGGAGGATGCCCAAGGGTCCTATAGCCATGAGGAAGAGGTCAGAGGTCTACATATTATTATCATGGGGAATGTTGAGACAGAGTCTAATGGAAGAAGAGACGAGAAGGAGCTTGTAACTATAAGAATCATGCAGAGTGAAGTGTGGAGATATAGGGATGATAATGAAAATATTATGAAATCTCAAGAAGAGATACGTTAGAGTTTGAATATTCTATAGAGGCAAGCCAACAAGGACTCTGGCACAAAGCAAGTACCTAGTGGTATACAAGTGACAACATCCATATCCCATAGCATAAGGGATGATCATGGGAATCACATGAAGTCAAGGAGTATGATCATACACCATCATTCTCTAGGGAAATCTACTAGGAGATCTCATGAAAGTTCAGGACCAAGGAGTATCTCAAGTGTGTCTCCTATCAGGAGGAAGAGAAGAATGCTTGAAGCAGACATATTGCAAGGTGAACTCAAGAAAATCAAGCCACCCACTTTCAATGGTGAGCATAGGAAGGGAGAAGAGGATTAGGCCTGGCTGTTGGAAATGAAGAAATATTTCCAAATGCATGTTTATCCCCGAGGGTAGAAACAATAATTTCAACCTACCACTTGCAAGGAAAGTCAGCCATACAATGGGATCAACTTAAGCAAGAAAAACACATTGATGAGAGGAAGACCTCATGGAGGCAGTTTAAGGGATATTTCCAGGAGAAATATTTTTTTGAGCATTATTATGAGAGGAAGATGAAATCGCTATTTGAAATCAAATTGGAAAGCTTGACAATGGATGAATATGAGAAGAGGTTATTTGAGTTGTTGAAGTATGTTGGCTTCATCAAGGATGAGAAATTCAAAATCCAAAGATTTTTGAGTGGGTTACCCCCTTCTAGAATGACAAGATATAGTATGATAACCCCAAGACTTTGGAGGAGAACATAAGAAGAGAAAAGCATATTTATTAGCAAAGCAGAAGGATTTCAATCTTCCAAAAATCTTGGAATGAAAAGATGAAAGGAAAGAGGGATCAAAGGTGGAAAGGTTTTAAGACACCCTTTTTCAAGAACAACTCCCAAGCAAATCAGCAAGGACAATCAACCCAAAATGACCACAGGACAACATATTCATTTGGTAAAAGGCCAAGGAAACAACCTATGCAATGTTAGGTATGTGAGATAAATCACTTATATAGGGAATTCCCTCACAAAGGTCAAATATTGAGGATTGTCCACACATTCAAGAGGTTGAAACAGTTGAATACATGGTAGGAAACATGACAAGGATTTATGCAGACTTGGACAACAAGAAAGTAGAGAATCAATCCCCAATGATTGAAGTGGAAGGTAAGATTGATAACCAACTCATAGCAATTTCAATTTATTTTGGAGCTAGCCATAGTTACATAAACTCTAACATTGTTGAAATATTTCACTTGCAAAGGAGTAAGCATAATAAATCTTGGTTACTTTAGTTAGCCACAAGGGCTAAGAGAAAGATCAATGAGTTGGTTAAAGATTGTCGAATAGACATGAATGGACTCAAGACAAAGGTAGATGTGAATATAATACCCTTGGGTTCATATGACTGCCTAATTGTCATGGATTGTTTGGAAAAACACCATGTTATCCTAGACTATTACAACAAAACAATAACTTGTCTTGATGAGGGAGGGAAACAAGGCAAGATTCAAGGAATTCTGAGAGTTGTAGTTGTTAGAGAAATTTAATCCATGCAAATGAAAAAGAGTTTCAAGAAGGAATGTCAAATTTTTGTAGCCCATATGGAAGAGGCAGCTAGAGATAAAGTGGCAAGTATTGAAGACAATCTAGTCTTGAAGGATTTCAAAGATGTTTTTGGGGAAATCCCAGGATTTCCACCAAAACTGGACATTGACTTCTCTATTTATTTGGTGCTAAGAGTTTCCCCAATGTCCAAGACACCTTACAGAATGGGCACACCATAATTGAAAGAGTCACAAATGTAGCTTGAAGAACTTTTGAAGAAGGGGTATATACCCTTGGGGAGCCCTAGTTCTTTTTGTGAAGATAAAGATGGAACCTTAAGGTTGTGTATTTATTTCAAACAATTGAATAAGGTCACAGTAAAGAACAAATATCCTTTTCCAAGGATTGATGATATTTTTCATCATTTGAAAGCTGCAAGAATATTTTCCAAGATTGACTTCAGATCCAGTTATCATCAAGTGAGAATAAAGGAAGAGGATATCAACAATACAACATTCAAAAAAAGATATGGGAATTATGAATTTATGGTAGTGCCTTTTGGGCTATCAAATGCCCCGTTTTTTTTCATGTTCTTGAAGAATGTAGTGTTCGGGGAGTACCTAGACAAGTTTGTGATTTTTTTCTTAGATGATATACTCATTTATTCAACGACAAAAGAAGAGCATGAACAACATTTAAGAATGGTATTGCGATTTTTGAGATCGCACAAGTTGTATGTCAAACTAAGTAAGTGTTTATTTTATCAAAAGGAGATTCACTACTTGGGGCATATTATATCAACAGATGGGATAACAGTTGTTCCTGAGAAGATGGAGTCCATTAGAGGATGGTCAATGCCAAGAAATATGACAAAGGTTAGATCATTTATGAGTCTTGTTGGTTATTACTCAAGATTCATAAAAGGGTTTTCAAATATTGCAAGTCCAATCACTTCTTTACAAAAGAAGGGAGTGAAATTTGAATGAAATTCCAAGTGTGAAGAAAGCTTTCAACAGCTGAAAGACATATTGACAAGTGCATCCATATTAAAGATTGCATATCCAAATGAATATTTTGTAGATTGCATGGACGCATGCAAGGATGGGATCGGGGGAGTCCTCAGTCAAAAATATCACGTGATGTGTTATGAGTCTAGAAAACTAAAAGAGCATGAAAAGAATTATGTTACGCATGAATTAGAATTAGAATTCATTGTACATGCATTAAAAATGTGGACACATTACCTCATGGGTCAAAGATTTGAGCTAAGGATATACCACTGTGGTTTGAAGCATTTGTTTGGACAACCAATATTAAATGTCAGACAAACTAGGTGGCTGGAATTTCTGAGCAAATATGACTTTGAAATTAAGCATATAAAAGGAAAGGAAAATTAGGTGGATGATGCACTCAATTGAAGATCTTATGAAATGCATATTTCAACCATCAACATGTATATGACAGGTTTAAAATATAAAATTCTTGAAGCAGTAAATTTAGATCAACATTATCTAAAAATAAAAGAAACATTACAACAAGGCAATTTACAACAAAAAAATTATTATTATGAGCTAAAAGATGATGGAATCCTCATTTACAAAAGGAAAATATATGTGCCAAATTCTAGGGAGGTGAAAAATATAGTGCTAAGGGGAATTCATAATGTGTCATATGTTGGGCACCCAGGATATCAGAAGAAAATTACAATTGTAAGAATCCAATACTTTTTGTCGAGAATGAAGAAAGAAGTTGCTAATTATATTGCTAGGTGTCTAGAATTCCAAAAGGTGAAAACATAACATAAACATCCAACAGGGCTGCTACATCCATTTCCCATTTCCGAGTGGAAATGGGAAGTGGTTACAATTTATTTTATTACAAAGTTGTTGAGAACAGTGAAGTAGCATGATTTCATCATGGTGGTGATAGATAACTTAACCAAGGCAACACATTTTATTCTTTTGAAGAAAACACACAAGGCAGAAAATATTCTAGATAATTGCATTAAAGAGGTTGTCAGGCTACCTCGGGTGCCTAAGGAAATTGTTTCAGACAGATATTTAAAATTCACATCTAATTTTTGGAAAGTTTTGTTGAACGGTTTTGGTCCAAACTTAAATCTCAGTATATTGTATCACCCAGAGTCAGATGAGAAAACATAGAGGACTGATGGAATCATTGAAGACATGTTTAGAATGTATGTGATGAACTAGCCATCAAAGTGGGAATATTATATCCACTTAGTAGAGTTTGCTTACAATAATAGGTATCATCCCTCATTAAAAATGAGTCCATTTGAAGCATTGTATGGTAGGAAGTGTAACGCTGGTGAGTTGGGATAACCCAGTAAACAGATTTGTCATTGGAATAGATTTATTAAGAGAAATGGAAGAGAAAATGACAAAGATCGAGAAGAATTTAAACATTGTCTAGGATAGGCAGAAAAGTTATGTAGACAAGAATAGATTTTTTAGAGATTTTAAAGTGGGTGAACATGTTTTTTCTAAAAGTGAAAGAGAAAAGGAGTTTGTTAATATTGGGTTTCTGCCCAAAGTTGGCAGCAAGATATTGTGGGCCTTTTGAAATCTTAGAGAAGATAGGGCCAGTTACATACATGATAGCATTGTATGCATCCATGAGAGTGCATAATGTATTTCATGTGTCATTATTAAAGAAATATGTTCCTAACTCTATCCACATAATTGATTGGATTATGATCGAGGTCGAAAATGAAGGGGATTTCCAAGTGGAACCAGCATGTATCTTGGACTGGAAAGTCAAAGTGATCATGAACAAATTCATAGGGATGATAAAGGTTCAATGGACCTGCTACGGCCCTGAATATGCAACATGGGAGCATGAACAAACTATGGAGCAGGAATACCCACAATTGTTTTTCAATTTTGAAGGAAGCAAAAATTGAAAATGTAAGACTCCATTTTTGGGTAGCTAGAGTTCCAGAAACACATCTCAGAATTCTTGGCACCTTCACTGACATCCCTAATAAAAGAATGGTGCAGCCTGATGTATTGGAAACAATGAAGGGGGCACATTGATTGGGTCAGTGGGTTGAGAGAAAAAAGAGATTTTGATTGGGACTGTTGTTGGAGAGTAAAAATTGCAGAATTTTGGTTTATTTTCTGAATATTGTAATGTACTACAAATGTGTATATGTATTCGGCATGGTGTTGTGCACCGAGGATGGTTTACAATTGTAGGGGAGGGTTAAATGTAACATCCACACGATAATCTCCAATTTAATTTATGCATAATATATATATATATATATATATATATATATATATATATATATATATATATATATATATATATATATATATATATATAT
>ML781796.1:621157-631352 GCA_009831015.1 Picea engelmannii
GGCTATGGCAAAGCAATGTAATATACAAATGTATTTTCTATTTTTAAATAAATAAAATGTGATGCTAGTTGTTGGGGGATATGGACAGAGATGGGGGTTGAGTCTTCCACAAGAGAAGAGACTGTCTAAGAGGGGTCCAAAGGGGCAATTAATTATGGGTCTTAATTCAACCATTTTTTCATGAATTTTATTATCATTAGGGATAAATTATATTTTGTATTTGAGTGTATGAGAGCCCAATCATTAAACTCATGTAAGAGAGTGGGTGTGAGAGTCACAACCCATAGTTATTGGAGAGCACGGAGTTGAAGTAAAATCAACATTGGGCAGAGTGAGCAGTTAATTGACATTGGAAAATAGGGGAAATTCATATGGAAAGTTACAAAAAGTTTTTACACATTGAGTTTTACATTAACAAAAAGAGGAGAGTAGAGAAAGAGAGCACTAGAGATAGAGAAAGAAGGCTCAAAAAATTATGGAGCATGCTAGAGCGCTTTGGAGCTGAATATTGAAGATCCAATTTACCTTGTCTGAAGAGTAAACTCGTGTACGAGTTTCATTATAACAACAAGTGTTTTTTGTTGTTGTTGGTAGTTTTCCTGGCAATGAGTTCCTTTGAGTTATCAGTAGAGGTATTCCTAGTTACATGTGCCAAAGAGACCTCAATAAATAAATGGGACGCATAATGGACTAAGAGCAGTGAACTGGTACACTCCTTGGGTTGGGTAGGTCAAGAAGAAGAGAGTTGAATGATATTTGGGATAATTTTAAGAGAATACCAATGGGCTGTGGGTTATTGAGTGGTGAGAAGATGGTGAGAGGCACCCATTTCTTGTGGATTCCTATCCCCCACTCATGGGTGACTTGTTGTTGAGATTTGGAACAACAAGTCTATGGTTGAGTGGAACGTCTATCCCAGGCAGCTAGTTGTACAACTATTTTAGAAAGATAAATGTTTATCTGTCTTGCTAAGTTAATGTATGAGTTTAATTGTCGTGCATTTTACTATATGCATGAGAATGAATTATATTTTGTTGTGGTGAAATTATTCATTTCATTTATGTTTTTAACTAGTATGGACAGTTTCTTAAGCTTGATTGTGATGTTGTTCATAATTCGAGGTTTAAATGTATATGTTAATCGATTTTAATAGTGTCGGTAATGACATTCTAGCATGGTGCTTGAATCATCGCATGTGTTGGGAATAGTTTTTGCATGCAATACAAATCATGTTGCACGCAATGTGACAAGTTCTCATGCACAGTACAAAGGATGTTACACATGTAGTTTGTCTCAATGAGGGCACGACCTTCATGTTCATTTTGAATGTTGTAGATGCATTTATTTATATGGTATCAAACAATAGTTAAATCTGTGTATAATTCGTAGTTGATAAGTTATGGAAATTTAGCTAGCAGAAAAAATTCATATTTATGTGTATTATCCACAAGTAATTTTCTTTGATTAAGCTCGGGAACGTTACACTCTAGTTTTGGTTTCCCTTTTATTTATAGATGTGGATATAAGTTATAAGTGTGTTTAATGTGTGGATTAGAAGTAGTGTTGAAATTTATCTTACACGTTTTTTTTAAGTTGTGGCTACATATTTTTCGTATTCCCTACTATTGTATTATAGCCTTATAGCATGCTTATTTAATAGATTTCATTGAGTGTGTATCTTGATTTGATTTGTAAGATTTCATTGATTGTGTATCTTGATTGATTTGTATGTAGTAGGTTCAATGATTTTAATTAATAACTATTTCTTCAAGTAAAACTATTGGAGATCAATTGCTCTCTTTTTTCCTTGCTTGGGATGTGGGTTTTGGGAATAAATTTTCTACATTGAATAAGTTATAATGTTTGTAATCAATGTCGTGAAATTGTTAAAAAGCACTAGTTCAAATTCATCTTTTGTCTATATGGAGCCTGTGTACATTGCATTAAATTGTTTTGAAAAGTAAAACATTGCAATGGAATGATTGTGCTCATCACTTGCTTTTAATTATTTTGCTACATCTATTCATTATTGATATATTTAATAGCATTTCCATAATCATATTAAATGCATTGACATACCAAAATGAAATGTTCAATGTGTTAATTTTGGATTTAAATAAAATATATTAGTTAGAAAATCATTTAATTCAAAATATTGAAATCCAAATACACATTGTAAGGGATTTAGATAGTATATATTCATTAGAAAATAACTTAATTCAAAATATTAAAATCCAATCATATATTGTAGCAATTAGATATTCACATTTTTAGAGGGAAAAAAATTCTAATCAAAATTGACACTTATTTCAAAATCAACACTTTTAGAATAGAAAAATGCACTTTCAAAATAGAAAGTCACATTTTTTGCATCAAAATTGTTAAAATTCATAGTTTCACAATTAAAATTCACAATTTCTAAAACCAATACTTTGAGAATTCAATCTTGCACTTAAAAAAATGATACTAGTAATTTCAAGTCAAGATTCATAGTTTCTTAGTTAAAAATTAAAAGATGGTAGGAAAAATTTTGGAAGTTAGGGTGTTCTCTCAAAAGTTAAGATGTCCAATAAAATCCTTACAAGGGATAATGGTAAAAAAAAGAAACCACCATAGTGTATAATGTGTTAAAAAGATGGACAATCAATAAACCATTTATTTGCAAAAAAAATAAATATCATGAAGCAATAAATTTGATAAAATTGAGACTTTTTTAATAGAATTTCACAACTTTAAAATTGAAATTGACACTTTTGGAATCAAAATTCATCATTTCACAATCGAAATGAACAATTTTGGATTCAAGATTCACACTTTTGAGATTCAAATCTTCCACTTTGAGAATCACATTTTAAAAAATCAATATTCATACTTTCATAATCAAAATTTGCACTTTACAAACATTGATATTCACACTTGCAAAAATAAAATTTTTAATTTATTAATTTGAATTGTATATTATTAATCCAAATTTAATGAAATTAAAATTATTAACAACCACCTTAAATTTAAGTTATTAATTACGCCCGAAAGGGTATACCTATTGACAATGGGCAGATTTAATAGGGGTTTAGTGCTTAATAAGTTTTTTATGGACATGATTAAATATGGCTGGAATATTCTTAGTAGTCACACAAAATAAATGGTTGTGATTTCAATCATTAACTTCCTAGCTATTATAAAGACATCCTTTTATGTGTTTACTTTTTTACATTTACCTAATCATATTTAAAAATTACTTTGATAGCTAACTGATTGCCACCTAAGTGATTAACATAAATTAAAATATTAACATCAGATAAATGAAGCTCAACGTTTATTTGTTAATCAATAATAAAATTTAATATATTCTTTTAAGGATTTTTTTCATCTTATCAACCTTTAGGCCTTAATCAGCCACAATATCTGATGGCTAACAATTGAAGATGTTGGCATATTCTTAGTCGTCCTCCTAAATCAATGAATCTGATTTAGTCTTCATAACTTCCTTGTATTTTTTAATGCATCCGTTAAGGTGTTTACTTTTTAACATTTACTTAATCATATTAAGAAATTACTGTAGCACCATATGATTGCGACGTTTAAATGATTAACCTTTGAGATTACCATGTTTGAGTGTTTCATTTTCTGCATGAGCATGGAGCGTTTCATCCCAGCCTCTGTGTCTTCTCTGTCTTCCTCTCTGAATAGTTGGGGAAAGCGCAAATCGCTTCTAGACATTACGGGATATAGACAAGGTTCAGGCTATTTATTCCGTGTATATTTATTCCTACCTAGCACGTTCTATCCAACTTCCTGATGTTTCCATCGTGGTGTGGCGATATGATGCAGTTCAGCAACCATGCTGCGGAACAAATATCGCAGGCCAGCAACTCCCCTGTTGTGACTTTGGTGCTAACGATTTGGATGGCATTGCCAAAATAAGAATAAGGCAATGGGGTATCAATCTCGGTTGACAATTCACTGTGAGATTGAAGGTCGTTGGCTCGTCGGGAGGCAGGTTGTGAGCCCATTGGTAAATAGAGAATTGGGCAGAGAGAGCCTAGAACGAGGAGATTATAATTGGGTCCTTTGAATTCTTCATGTTAGCTCTATCCTTTAGCCTCGAGATCGTCTCCTTGTTGAGGTGAAATATTTTTTCGCTCAAAGCAGGCGGGGAGAATTTGTCGATAGTTTGGGTTTTAGGCAAGTTCTGAGCTATGCGGAAGCCTTTTTTGTTGAAGCGTCGAATGTGAAGTGGCGGGTCAGATATTGTGGCCACTCCTCTGCAGAGATCCACCCAGGAGTTTATGAAATGCCACAGTGAAGTCCCGTCTACGACCGCGTGGTTGATTGCGAAGCCTATCGTGACTCCATCTCTCAGCTTCATTACTATGCGAAGCCTATCGCGACTCCATCTCTCAGCTTCGTTACCTAATCATGATCAAATTTAAGAAAGAATCCTCATAGATTTTGTTTTCCCTCTGGGCTTGGTACAGCGATATCGGGTCTCTTTTATATGAAGCCTGCAGTAGGAGTTTTATATGAAGCCTGCAGTAGGATACTGAAGACAATTTTTCGATCGGTGGGTTTACTCTGATCTGGGAATTGGCAATTCTCAAAGGTATACCCTATTCATCAGATATCAGTGCACTCTTCCAACAAAAATCCGTCGGCTCATTCCACATCGATAAAACGCTCACCAGCGAGCTCCTTAACTTTCATCGGTAAGTTCGTTCCTCGGTCAAAATAAATTTAAAATTTTCCATGAAACAAATGGAAAGAGAGGTATAGTTATACTACCTATATGAAAATGATAGGGACAAAGCGTATCTAAATATTTGAGTTCCACATAAAAATTGAGTAGTACTATTAAACCCGACATAAGGAACTTCGGATTTTAGGGTTTAGAAGAGCATGAATTCACCTCGACCACCAGCAAAGGGAGAAAATGACTTTAGGGTTACACTTAGGGTTTTATTTCACTGTTTTGGTGTTAAGGTTATAGTTAATGTTTTCAGAATTTTTCTTTGGCCTTTCGGCATTTATCAAGTCATAAATTATATGACTATGCTAGTATACTCTTAATTCAAATTTTATGAAATTAGAATTATTAACCACCAACATACACCTAACAAAGTGAAAGAAACCAATGTACATTGGCATGGAAGAGTAAACATCCGCCACCGCCCTCAGTTTTAGTTGTGATAGTCGTTTGTGTTTTTCTTCCAAACACCATAATTTGAACGATCTAATCACCCTTCGAACCAAAGGTCAAAAAAAATAATCCCTTATCGATAGACCCTTGAAAATAATATATAATGGCTCCACGACACCCAACCGTCTCAATAGTCCCCGTTGAGACTAATAATAAATTTCTTCATAAATATAGGGCAGGGAGTAGATGCGAAATTTAAAGGCTTTAACTACCACAACCTTTTTGGACATTTAACCTGCACGTGAAGCACCTGCTTCCAATAATTGCAGAGCGTTCGTGAAGGTTTTATCATCACTTTACTGTAACAGTATTAATTATTCCAACAGAAATCGCTCATTTTGGCGGGAGCAGGTATTTTCCTGTGACGCCAGCACCAACGACAGCCCCAACTAACCAATTGTTTTAAGATTTTTAAGACTGTACTTTACTATAAATCTCCTATTTTTTATATTATTTTTCTGCTATATTTTTGGGATGAGTTTTATTATAAATCTTTAAGTTTTTATATTATTTTAATTTTTTTTAAAGAGTTTTACGATAAATCTTTTTTTTTGGTTAGATTTTTATTTGATGAATTTTGTCTAAATTTTGGTTAGAAATTCAGAATGGTAGATGGAATTACAGATTTCAATGCTTTAAATTACATATAATTAGATCATTTCATTATATTTGTTCATAATATAATCCAGTGGAAACTCTACGATCCATCACTATAATCTCTACGATCCATCACTATAATCTCTGTTAGAGAGTGAATAATAATAATAGCATTTCATTATTTGATTAAATTTATTCATACAATACAGCGTAGAAATGATATTGCAGTTACCATAAATACACAGTTATGGGTTATACACTATCCCGTAACCTAGTTTCCATCATAAACGTCTACCTCTGTACTAGACAGACCAGATGAAGTGCTACATCAGAAGAGATTGAACTTGTGAGAATGTGTTGTGGGCGAGGAAAGAGTAAGCATGAGTTGTTGGGTGGACTGCATCCCAGAACACGTATTTCGATGCGTCGGAACAGGTTAGGCACAGGGCGTTGCACGAATAAACGAACTCTATCAAACCCGTTCCGCAGCAACCGCTCCTCGCTTCTTCAAACCCTGCACGCACACGCAACGCATTACCTTATCAAACCAGCAAAATTGAACTTCTTTTGGTATAACGTGACCTGAAAATTCAAGCCCAGTCGTGGTGTCCAGCTTCCCACGTGGTCAAGTACTTTTTTTAAATTACTAGCACAGCCACTCAAAACTGTGGTTGATGAACGCTGAAAGGCGGGGACAGAAAATGAAAGGCGGGGACAGAAAATGAAACGCATGGTCAGAAAATGAAAAGTATAATCAGAAAATGAGCGTCTACAGCGAGCACAGTCAGCTTGCTAAATTCAAAGTTTAATCATTTAAATGTGGCAATCATATAGTGCTACAGTAATTTCTTAATATGATTAGGTAAATGTTAAAAGGTTAACAGGTAAAGAAGTTATGAAGAGGAAATCACATTCAGTGATTTGGGAAGAGGACTAAGAATATGCCAACATCTTCAATATTAAAATTTTAAATTAAAAGATGATTAATTGTGCTCATTATCAATAGGTGTACACCTTTCGACGTAATTACTATTACTGTGAATAAAAATTGAAAGAGAAAGTGATACTAGAAATAAAGTATTACCGTATTTTGTAGGATCCTGTATATGTCCAGCAGCTTATCGTATACATCAACATAAGTCAATTTAAGACCGGGAAGTGTGGGCTTCATCCTGTCTATTAAGGCTGCAATCTTCTTATTAAAAGAAACTGCAACATCATTGTACTCCTTAACGCATGTGTTACCCATCAAGTTGTGGACAGTAATTTGTGAAGGAAGTCAGCCGAAAGGAGGAACGCCATCAACAGCAAGTATAGTGCCACCCTCCTTGTATATATTCTGTCACAAAGGCCATCAACAGCAAGTATAGTGCCACACTATTCTTACCTGTATAAATTTAATTTATTAATGACACTATTCTTACCTGTATAAATTTCGAGAGAGAGCGTAGAAGGAGATCCTGGAACTGAGTAACAGTAATCTTTTCCCTTAAAGTGGAATTGGTATAATAATTATTGACAAAGTCATTAGTTCCCATGCTTATCAAAAACAAGCCTTCAGATATGATCCTGCTAACATTCATTGCACCGATCACATTTGAAAGCTGCCTTCTATAATGTCTGAAATTCTCCACTTGTTTCCCTAAGGGTAGAACATCCTGCACAAATTTGGATTAAGATTGAAATGAAAATTTAAACTCTGAAAAGAAAAAGATTGAAATGAAAATTTAAATTCTGAAAAGAAATGTGTCAAAATAAATTTAAGAAAATAATATAAACTCACAACAGAGAGTGAGGTAATGTCATAGTATCCAGCGCCAGCAGAAGCGAAGCTGGCCCCTGTAAGAATTTGTGGTCCGTGTGGAAATTAGGATCCAAATATGCGGGCAGTAAATCAGGGAGGCCTATTAGACCAGCTGTATAAACTTTGAAATGGTTAAAATAACATTATTATCAAGAGCTATTAATCAAACTCTCATTACATTCCAAAATTTCATATAATAACTGAAGTCTTATCCTTTGTTGCTGAAAGATTATTTTAAGACAAACTGCACCAGAATGACAACCACGCTATTATGTGTTTTTAATTCTACAGATCACTAATTAGTTGACCTTGGGGTCATACATAGTATATCTGTTACCAATTTTCCGTTGGTAAATCGACCAGTGGGTTTATGATCCACGAAATCTCTCCCATATGGAGGAAAGTTGGCCCTGAAAATTGTTTCAAGTCCATTGTTGTTTCCAGGATCTACAGTCGAGTCTCCAAATATATAGAGAGCTGGCACCAGCGGTTTGCTGGGTTCGTCTGCACTGAGTAACCTAATTTTGCTGGACATAATTGTTAGATTCAAAATGAAAAAAAAGTAGAAACATAATGTAAATAAATCAAGTAATCAGGAAACTATGAAGAATAGAGATAAATAAACAAAGGCAGAAAAGGCATACTCTATTCATCAAAGCTTCTATAAATCATCATGTACATAGATGTACATATATAATACAAAATACCATAATTGTCATGTAACTGAATAATAGTTAGGTTAACTTAACTATCAAACTAACTTATGATTAGTGTTTTAACATCCTCCCTTAATCATAAGTTCGTTGACAATCACATGTGTCAAGCGAATATTCAGAGGGCTGGCTGAAGATGCTTTCTGAACTCTGAAGAAGTTGATGTCTTCTACTAAATTGGTGGTTTAAGGTTGACCACAAACTCGTCTTGGTTTCAGGATGACCACAAACCAATGTGGTGGTTTCGGGATGACCACAAACCAAATGTCTAGCAGAAGTTGATTTCTTCTACTAAATGGCATGGTTTTAAGTCGACCATAAACTAACAAGAGCTCAAGGCTCAAAATCTGAAAATATAACAAGAATAACTTCATGTCTTCTACTCAATTGGTGGTTTTAAGCTAACCACAAACTATAAACAACAATAACAAGCAGAACTTTATGTCTTCTGCTCAATTGGTGGTTTTAAGCTGACCACAAACTATAAACAATAATATGTTCAGGAACAAGATTGCATAGCAGGAACTAGGTTGCATACTTGATCATCTGTTCACAGGCTCTAAATCAGAATTGAAACCTGACTCAAAATCAAACTTGGAACCTGACTCAACTAGATTTCCCCCCTGTCAGGGACAAGTAGTTCCAATTCCCTTGACCGTCATTCACAAGTATGGCCAAGAAGAGATCCAACACATCAAACTATCTTCTGGCAGAGTCTGAAGACTCGATCTTCAACTCAAAAGACTACATCAACTAGGCCTCGATCATGCCCTAAATCAACAAATCTTGAAAAACATTCATGTCCATCAACTGTAGAAATATCTCCAATCAAGTACGACTGTACTTGTGTATAAATCTGGTGATAAGACTGCTCCAATAATTTGGCTTCCAAACGCCAACGCCAATTACCTAACCATCCAAAATGAAGTTGTTTCCTCTTACGCTTTTGACACCTTACTGAGGGATGATTTGTCTTCCCACAAAATTTGCATGGGTGAAGATCAAAACAGTTTGACTTATCATGGCCAAACCGGTGACTGTGTTTGCACTGTATGGGTTCTTTATCTAACCGATTATCATGATCTGTAACAAAATCATCATCAACAATATCCTGTACCTGTTCCTTACCAATATGCTCTGTCGTCTTGTCATCATTCAAAAAACCTCCACTCACAAAGCAAACGGGTTCGCTATAATTAGGAAAATGAAAAAGGTTGTCAGCATCCTGTACATAACCTAGTCCATATCAATTTCGTTTAAATCGTAATTCTTCCCATGGTCGAACAACACATTTATCCGCAACTTTTGCTGACATAAGGACTTCATCTAACTGATCTTCATGTTTTTCATAACTAGTCAACTGAGCGTCTTCATTCTCATCCTTGATATCATTAAAATCACATTGTTGGTGTCGAAGCAAACTTAACTCATCAGACAACAACTTGTTTTGATGTTTGAACATATCAATCTTCTTGTGCGTTACTTGTAAACAAGTAATCACTTTGTTGAGGGTGCACTTGTTTATTGCAATTGTAGATTCTGTAGTTGAGTTAATTAATGTGTGCAATATTGTAAATAGTTCTTCAATTCTTGCCATTATGAAGAATATGGAAGAGAGATGCTTGTATGTTGATGCCAGAAAATTCAATTTTGTATCATGTTGTGCATGCGAAGAGCAATCGTTCGTTGAATGCTGCCAAAAATCTACAGGATAACCAATAACTTAGACGCACTAAGATCATAAGAGAGACCCCCTTATTCAATTTCAGGTGGGTCAAAAAGGACTCCTTATAACTTGCAAAAACTCCTTATAACACATTTACAAACACTCTTTAACACCCTTATAACTTCAAGTACATTTAACTATAATAATGGAGAAAACTC
>ML781796.1:639773-676700 GCA_009831015.1 Picea engelmannii
CCGAATGACTTGGATCTTTGCTGGATCCACATGCACCCCCCGCTCATCAATAATGTATCCCAAATACTGAACCTGGGTCATGCCAAAAGTGCATTTCTCCAAATTGGCACACAACTTGTGTTGTCGCAGTGTTTGGAGGACCTGTCGGATGTGGTGGAGGTGCTCTTCCCAAGTTTGGTTGAAGATTAGAATGTCATCCAAGTACACCACTACAAATGAGTTGGTGAATGGCCGTAGGATGTCGTCCATTAGCCTCATGAAGGTTGCAGGGGCATTCGTCAACCTGAATGGCATGACCAACCATTCGAAAATGCCCTCCTTGGATTTGAAGGCAGTCTTCCACACATCAAAGGGTTCAATTGGTACCTGGTGATACCCCGACTTCAAGTCGATCTTGCTGAAATATTTTGCCCCCTTGATTTGGTCCAGAAGGTCATCAATCCATGGGATCGGGTACCTATTCCGAACAGTGATCTTGTTCAATGCCCGATAGTCAATGCAAAGTCTCCAAGTCCCATCCTTCTTCTGTACCAACATGATCATGCTCCCACAGGGTGATGAACTCGGTCGAATGTGACCTTTCTGCAACAGCTCCTAAATATGCCTCTTGATTTCGTCATTCTCCATAACAGAGCGTCGATAGATGGGTCCATTGGGCAACGGTGCACCTGGGGTCAGATCGATGGGGTGCTTGACCTGGCAGTGTAGAGGCACCCCAGCGGGGGAGGTAAAGATGTCCTCATACTCCTCCACGACCTTATCCATCTGTTGTTTTCATGCAGCGGGGCCCTGTCTGGAGGTCATGGCCACAGTCTCCCTCTTTCCCTGAGGGCATATCATCAGGAAAACAAATTTCCTGGTTTTGGAAATGAGCTTACTGCATTGTTTTGTAGTAACCAAAGAGATGGTGGTAGGTGGTGCTATCTCCGGTATCTTGTACAACTTATTGCCCAAGGTGATAATAACAGCACGAGGCCTGGAATCATACACAACATGTCACTTCTACAAGTACGGTTGGCCTAATAATACATCAGAGACATCAAGAGGAGAAATGTCACATAATACCTCATCCGTGAAGGGCTTGATGTTGTAGGGAAGGTGACATTGTTGGCTAACGCAGAGATCTCGTCCTTGGTGCAACCACCCGATGGTGTATGGTTGTGGGTGTGTTGTGGTCGAAAAGCCCAGCCACTTCACGATCTCTACCGAGATGAGGTTCTTCTGGCTCCTTCTGTTGACAATGAACTGCAATGGGGAACCCTTTACCCACATCTTGGAATGGAAGAGACACTCCACCTCCTCTGGATCTTCTAGTTCCTCCTTCTAGATCTTCGTGGTGGAAACGGTGGTGTTGGGCTCCACATCGATAATCTGCTTCCCCCTATCATTCCCCTTGTCAGGTTCTGATTCAGAGTCAGAGAATTCATCCGATTCAGAAGCCTTCAACTCGGCTACCAGTGACTGCTTGGCCCGACACTCACTTGTGTTGTGAGTGGAGCTCTTATGGAATTCACACCACTTCCTTGTGTCCTTTTTTGGCTTTGTGGTGTTGTTCTTAGCTTGTGGCTTTTGCGGGTTATCCTGGGCCACTCCGCCTTGGCTTGGTCCTTTGTTCTGCAGTTTGGGGGTACCTTTCCCTTGCTTTTGATTCGCAGACCCAAAGTCTCGCTTTTTCTATTTGAACTTCTGCTCAATCTTGGCAGCATATCGGTATGCCACACCAAGAGAGGAGATGTCGAGGAACTCCATTTCCTCCTGAATGTATCTATGCAGACAACTGCGGTACTTTAACACCAAATGTTTCTCTAAATCTTTGATACCCAACTTTTTGTGTAGGGTATGAAACAGATTCGTCATCTCATGCACATCTTGGTCCCTTTGTTGCCGCAGTGTAGTCCATTGTATGTATTTGTCCTCATAGCTCCCCATGGGATAATATTGTTCCTTGATGGCATCTCGGAAAGAATTCCAAGTGGGTGTAGCCAAGAACAGAGAGGGTTCCCCCTCTCCCTGTTGCTCCGAGTAGGCTTCCCACCAGTCCTTGACATGGGGGGCGGCTTTGATGAGTGCGAAAATAATCCTTTCTCGGTCGGAAAATTCATGAACCAAGAAATATCCTTCTAATAGATTCAACCACCTATCTACAACATCTGCATCTATTTGGCCCTCAAATATGGGAAATTCAAAGTTTTCTTGTACCTTAAAAGGAGTGGCGCCTCCAGAGTGGCTGTTGGATGTCGATGCACCACTAGTGGGAATCCGTTGAAGAACCTAGGCAAAGTTCTCCATCATCGCGTTCCTTTGTTTCTCGAGGGCCTCCTCGAGCAACATTTTGATAGGATATCCTACTCCCTCATCTTTATTTTTTTCCCCCATGGGTGGTCGTCGGGGTTTGCGAGACTGATCTTGCAAAGGTTCAACCAGATCAAGCCCCAACTCCTTATACCCCGACCTCATTGGGGACATGCAAAGAAAGATCGAGAACGAGCAGACCGCTCTGATACCACTGATCCGGATTTATGTAGGAACACAATGAAATACAGAAATACACATAAACGCAGAGATGCAGCGAAAATAAGACTTCATTTCATTAATAACAAATGATTGAAAAATTCTTACAGACAAAATGGAAATAAACTAGCTAGGGCGCTAGTAGCTTATCTCTGAGAAGAGATGTGGCGGCTACTTGCCTCTGAACTGCCTGTTACAATGAGGCTCGAAAACCTATATATTACTTAGAAACAATGGAAAACGCTAAACATCCAAAAACCTAACCCTAGGAGATGAAACACCAGAATATGGACCCCGTTGGGGTAAATTGGTACATCAATTTCTCGGGGTCGTAACTTTGGCATACTATCTCTGTTTGACGCACATGATACATCGTTAGAAAGATCTAATCGAGGAATACACTATTGATAGAAAATATCGAGTCCGAAACGGACTCATATTCACTGCAGCATTCATGCCCAAAAAACGTCGTTTAGGGCCTCAAACCAGCTCCGAAAGTTTAGGACCCGAAGAACTGCTAAAAATAGTAAATTGTGCTACAATTAAGGAAACTGGAAAACTGAAAGAAACAATGGTGTGGGTCCAAGTGGATTGGGCAGGTGGCCACCAATATCCACCTGGACCACTCCCTTCCAGAAGAACTCACTTCCCAGCAAACTCTCTCACCTGGGAGAGTTTCTCACAAGACTGACAACCTGCTTCTTCAACCACAACAGCTAAGACAGGTAAAGAAATGGACGGCTCAGTAATTTACAGAGGTGAAAATGGTCATAGTTCAAAAATGGCAGAAATGGTTGGCTGCAGCATGCTGAGTGCGTGAGCTAACTCGTGAGGAGGAAGACAGATTAGTCTAGCATAGCCAAGACGATGCAAGTGTGAGCCAAACTTTGCGCGTGCATGAGTTCTTAAGTGCCTGCGCGGTTGCGTGAGAGTGTCGAGGGTGACCACGGAGGCCAAACGAGTTAGACGAAGGATGGAAGAATGGGGAGCGAACCCCCAACACGAGATGACTCTTCAGCTTTAAATACATGCGCCCAGATCGACACATGTCTTCCTGGAGCTGCATGCACTCCATAGCATACATTCCCTTTCCAAGAACTTAGGACAACACTCAACATGTCCACCTTATCCTTCAATAATTAATAATAAAATATCATTCCTTTAAAGGTAATCCCCCTATCTTATCCCATAAGCCCAAATACTTAGCCCCCTCCCTTACCCTATCGAGAGGAGCTTAGTCCCCCATACTCTTTCCATGGTCGGTCTACATGCAGCAGTGTAATTTTATTAATGATGTGAGTACTTACATATACAAAATCAGGCTCATTGGCCTTGGCATTTGAATCACCAGCCTAATAAACACATAAGTCTCCCAGCTTATAACCACTCAACTCACCAGCCTATAAACATAATTACAATTTAGCAGGGGCTCGACCTTGGGGTATTACAATCCCCCCCCCNTACCAGGTCCACTGGACTTTTACAAGCCCTATGGATCACTTTCGGAGTTGCTTGCTTTTCTGGTCCAATATACACACCGAATGCACCTGCAAGATGCCTTCTTGCTCCACCTAAATCACATTCCAATCAATCACATGATTAGGATCAGGTATATATTTCTTAAGCAATGAAACATGAAACACATTATGTACAGTCATGGATGCAGGAAATTCAAGCATATAAGTAACTAGTCCAATCCTTTCTAGGATTTCAAATGGCCCACGATATCTGGTTGCCAGTTTGGAACAGTTTCCCAACTTCAGGGAACTTCTGTTGGCTTTTACTTTCAATAAAACATGATCACCCACTTTAAACTCCTTGTGGGTTATGTTCTTATCAGCATAATGTTTATGCATGTCTTAGGCAACCTTTAAATTATGCTTAATCTTCAACATTTTCTCTTCCATTTCCCTAAGAAACTATGGCCCAACTATTGCTCTATCAGTTGGGTTGTCCCAACTTGTTGGTGTGTTGCACTTTCTGCCATAAAGTGATCAAACGGGCTCATCTTCAATGATGCTTGATACCCATTGTTGTAGGCAAATTCTAGCAAGTGTAGGTCTTCCCATTTATATGGTTTGTCCATCACATACATCCTTAGCATGTCTTCTATCACTTGGTTCACCCTCTCTCTCTGCCCATTAGACTCTGGATGATAGGTTGTGCTGAAGTTCAGATTTGTTCTGAACCCTTTGAACAACCCTTTCCAAAATTTTGAGGTGAACTTCGGGTCTCTGTCAGACACAATTGTCTTGGGAATATTATGCAATCGTGCTACTTCTCTGATATAAATATCAGAAACATTAGCTTCCTTGTTTATAATTTTCAATGGAATAAAATGGGCAGCTTTCGTAAGTTTATCCACCACCACCATGATGGATCATGTTGCTTGTCGGATCTGGGCAATCCTATGATGAAATCCATTGTCACCACTTCCCACTTCCACTCAAGAATCAGTAAAGGCTATAGAAACCCTGTTGGGTGCCTATGTTCAGCTTTGACCTTCTGACACTCCATACATCTGGCGATGTATTCTTCTATTTCCTTCTTCATTTCTGGACAAAAGTAATGGCTCTTGACTGTTGCCACAATTTTCTGATATCCAGGATGCCCAGCATAAGGCACATTATGCATTTATTTCAAAATCATAATTTTCAATTACTATAAATTAGGTACATAAATTATGTTTTTGTACAAGAGTGTTCCATCAGCTTCCACTTTATAATATGTCATTCTCTGTAGCATCTTACCTTGTTGTATCTTTGCTACCAGTTCCATGTACTGCAAGTTTGCATTTGCAGCTTACAAAATTCTTCCTTTAATATCAGTTTGGTACATGCTAATGGTTGTAACATGTAGTTCATGCACTCTCCTACAGGGTGCATCAGCCACTTTGTTCTCCTTTCCTTTGATATGCTTGATATCGAAGTCATATTCACAAAGGAATTCCAACCATCTACTTTTCCTAGAATTCAAGGTTGGTTGATCAAACAAATACTTCAGACCGTTATGGTCTATCCTCAGTTCGAACCTCCTTCCCATTAGGTAGTGCCTCCATTTCCTCAGAGCGTGCACTATGGCTACCAACTCCAAATCATGAGTTACATAGTTCTTTTCATGATCCTTCAGTTCCCTGGACTCATAACATATTACAAACCCATTTTGTTGAGGACTCCTCTCATTCCTTCTTTGCATGCGTCTGTACACACTATAAAATCTTCATTCGGATCTGCAATCCTCAGGATTGGAGCACTGGTTAACAGTTGCTTCAATTGTTGGAAGCTTCTCTCACACTCTTTTGTCCATTCAAACCTCTTCTCCTTCCTTTACAAGGAAGTGATGGGGTGAGCCATCCTTTAGAATCCTGTAATGAACCTTCTATAATAGCCAGCTAGACCCATAAAGGATCTGACTTCTGCCACATTTTTTGGAGCTGACCATTCTTTGATGGCCTCAATCTTCTCAAGATCCACGGCTATCCCATCCTTTGAAATGATATGTCCTAAATAATGGATCTGCTTTTGATAGAATGAGCACTTGCTCAATTTGGCATACAGTTGGTGCTCTCTTAGCACCTGAAATACCATCTTCGAATGATGTTCTTTCTCTTCCTCCGACTTGGAATACACTAGGATGTCATTCAAAAATACTATAACAAACTTGTCTAGATATTCCCTGAACACACCATTCATTAGGCACATAAAAATAGCAGGTGCATTTGACAACCCAAATGGTACCACTGTGAATTTATAGTGACCATACCTTGTTCTGAAGGTGGTCTTGTTGATTTCTTCATCCTTTATCCTTACCTAGTGATACCCTGACCTAAGATCGATTTTTGAAAATATCTTGGCATCCTTCAACTGATCAAAGAGATCATCGAACCTGGGCAAAGGATACTTGTTCTTAATAGTCACTTTGTTCAACTGTCTGAAATCAATGCATAATCTCAATGTCCCATCCTTATTATTCATGAACAGGACCGGGGCACCCCAAGGTGACACACTTGGGCGTATATACCCCTTCTTCAAAATCTCTTCAAGATGCAATTGCAGTTCTTTCAACTCTGGTGTACTCATCCTGTAAAGCGTTTTTGACACTGGAGCTACTCCGGGCATTAGGTTAATAGAGAAATCAATATCTCTCTTTGGGGGTAGTTCGGGTACCTCCTGGAATACATCTCCAAAATATTTTAGTACCACATGGTCCTCAAGATTTGATACTTTATCCTTAGATGCTTCCTCCATGTGGGCTGCAAAATAATTGATAGCCTTTCCTGTAGCACTTCTTCAGCTGCATTGTTGAGATTTCTCTGACAGTAACTTCCCTTGGGATTCCCTGTACCTTCCTTGGGTTTCCTTCCTCATCCAGGCAAGTGAATGCCTTGTTATGATAGTCTAAGATGGCATGGTGTTGGTCCAACCAATCCATCCCAATTAGATAGTCATAGGAACCTAAAGGTAAGATGTTCAATTCAACCCTTGTGCCCAGTCCATTCATGTCCACTGGACAAGACTTAACCAACTCCAAAACCCTTCTCTTGGCTCCTGTAGCCAGCTGCACTGACCAATATTTTCCATGCTTGCTTCTTGGTAAATGCAAACTTTCCACTATTCTAGGATCTATATAACTGTGACTAGCTCCTAAATCAATTAAAATAGTAATGGCATGGTTGTTGATCATACCTTCCACTTCAATCATGTGTGACTGATATTCATCTTGCTTGTTGTCCAAGGCTGCATAGATTCTTGGTATGCTTTTGCCCATGTCCTCCATTGTTTTTGCCTGTTGAACATTGTGGACAGCTCTCACTTTGTCATTTTTGTGGGGGCAATCCCTGTACCTATGATTTCCTTTACAACCTCAACATTCCATAGGTGGTTGTCTTGGCATTTTCCCACCTACTTCAGCCTTCCTAGCCTCTCTATAACCTGGTTGTCCTTGAGGGATACTCCTAAAAAATGGTGTTTTGTTTCCCTTTTTCCTCTGCTCCCTCTTAAACTTCTTCTTGTCTTCCCAAGTTTTTTGGAAAGTAGGCTTTTCTTTTTGTTGATCATATAATCATTTTTCTCTCCTTATAGTTTATTCCATAGTTTTTGGGTCATCTTACTGGATCTTTTCACTGATGGAAGATGGCAGCCCACTCAGATACCTTTGAATCTTAAATGTCTCATCCTTGATGAAGGGAACATATTTCAACAACTCCAAGAATCTTCTTTCATACTCATCAATGGACATACTTCCCATCTTGAGTTCGAAGAACTCTTTAATTTTCTTGTCATAATACCTCTTAGTTAAGTACTTCTTTTCAAAATGTCTCTTGAATTCGCTCTATGTAACATTCTTCTCTCTGACGTGTTGTACTTGCACAAGATGCTCCCACCATATGGATGTCTTTCCTTTAAGTTGGTAAATGGAAATTCTTTCCTCTGCATGAGAAGAATAGTTCTGCAGTTGGAAATATTTCCTCATGCTTAGCAGCCATGTCTCATCATCTTCATCTTTCATGTGTTCTTCATCAAAAGTAGGAGCCTTAATCTTGTTCATTTTTCCCTTCAGTTCATCCACTCCATATCTCCTATGCTTTCTAGTAGGATATGAGCTTGAACTACTATGTACCCTCTTATTGGAATGTTTCGGGGAGTGACGATGATGCCTGCTAATGCTCCTTGATCTTCCTTTCTTCTCAGGGGTCTTGCAACTCCCTATTTTTCTCGAGTCACTCTCCTTATCCAACTTATTTTCGATTCTCTCCAGGCTCTGCATCAACTTTAAGTTGAATTCTCCCTATCGATCCCTAGCTTTCATGAGCTTTCTTTTATCTGCTTACTGAGCCTAGGCATCTTTCTGCAATCTTTCAATGATTTTCATCATATGTCGTTCCTTATCTATCTCTTCTCCATGCCCATCGGAGTTCAATCCTTCAACCCCAACATGGACATCCATTCCTCTTGCTTCATTCTCTGAACTGGAAGCATTTTGTGCCTCCTCCATTTCTCTGCACTAAGAAGCGATTATGTTTGGTTCTGACAATCATTGACTCTGCAACACAATTTGCAATCAACTGAAATTTGTTAGACAATCAGTCCTTAACAAATTCCACTACATTCATAAACTAATCTGATTCAAGAAAATGTTCATATTTCATTCTCTGTGATTCTCGATAAACCAATAATCCCCGCAGATCCTTTCGTTCTACAACAAATTTCGGGCACTAGCCCCTTTCTCTTAGCCCCCAACCCATGTGACCACAGGTTGTGGCCAAGCGCTAGATCGATAGGTGCTTACTCGGGACCTCGATCCTATGGCTTTGGAAATCTATCAAGCACAGTACACCACTCTCGGAGTTCCAAACCAATGAAGTCACGAAATGGGGTGGATCAACAATCCATGACTACTCGGCATCCAATATCTAATACCCACTATGGAACTTCAGGCTTCGGAGCCTCGGAACTTTGGGACTTCGGAACTTCGGAGCTTCGGAGCTTCAGGTTCTGGAAGTTTTCACGCTTGCCTCCTTCCAATCTCCCGAATTTTGAATTTTTGGGCTTCTTTTCCCTCCGGTTCCACATATTACAGATGTCACCAACTCAAGTGGTGGCACGTTTCATGCCTAAAAAGGTCCATGTCACCCCTGGTGACGTCATCCGGCCCCACCACATTTTCTCCTTTTCTTCGAAACTTCGGGTTTCGGAAGTTTGTGCACCAGCACACCTCGCTTCTCCTGAGTTCCGAGATTACAATTTTCTCTTGGCTTGATCTAACGGTTGATCTCTTCTCCTCAGATCCATGGCGCAGACAGACTCCTTTTCTTTGTGGATTCCCAAAGGAATTCATGACTAACCGCCTCGTAACATTACCAGATCTGACGGTCAGGAGTTTTCCTCCTCCTGAACAAATCCTACGGTCAACATTACTCTGCGGCCCAATACCACGCCTATCGTGGTTTTACAATACCGCTACAACTCTTGAACTTCATAATGTGGCCAAGGTAACCTCTTGGCACTCAGGGATGCTTTGAGGTTCGAAATTGGTTCCTCTTGACACAATTTCCACTCGAAACCTTGGGTCCAATGACCACTTATCCAGCCCATTCAGGCTCAGTGTTGAAACCTTGGCTCTAAACTTGAATTTTGTCTACTTCGACAACAATTATTTTCCGAAACGTTTTCTTCAACTTCCATTAACATGGCCCATCCAGGCTCAGTGTTGAAACCTTGGCTCTGATACCAATTTGTAACGTCCCTCGGCCATCAACATCACTGGCGGGCAACGCTACCCAAACACCTTGTCTTGAACAGACTAGCTCTGATACCAATTTGTAGCGTCCCCCGACCATCAACACCATTGTCGGGCAACGCTACCCAAACACCTTGTCTTGAACAGACTAGCTCTGATACCAATTTGTAACACCCCCGGCCACCCAAGTCGGGCATGCTATCTCGTAGAAATAACAATTATCATCTGCCTATAAATATAAACATAAACAAACAACATATTTTGTTAATACACATACTAATGCAGAAATAACAGTAAAATCATACATGTAGATATACAAATAATCAGCATGTAAATGAACATAGGAATGGGTACTTATATTTTAATTGAAGTACACCATCAACTGCGCGTAGACCTTCCACAAACCTCCCAGCCTTAGACCACACTGCTTATCACGCTCAACAGTGGGTCGCCCCCGAGCTGGGACTAAACTCCATCAGGCAAGGGAATTCTAGGCTTGGCAAGGACAACAAGGAAGTTGCACTAAACAACAGGAAGGATCTTTTATCCCACGAGCCACTTATGCCCACAACCCACAGACCCTCATTCCCCACGTGCCTGCTCCACCCCAGGAGGGTACACCTTCACTAATACAAGTCCATTGGCTAGTACACCTCCCTTACCTTGGGCTTCAGCAACAGGCTGGACCAGAAGTCTCAGAGTACTGTAGTTGCTATGGGACTCCCTTCCAGGAGAACTCACTTCCCAGCAAACTCTCTCACCTGGGAGAGCTGCTCACAAGCCTGACAACCTATTTCTTCAACCACAACAGCTAATATGGGTAAAGCAATGGACGGCTCAGTAATTTACAGAGGTGAAAATGGTCACAGATCAGCAATGGCGGAAATGGCTGGTTTCAGCATGCTCAATGCATGAGAGAACTCGTGAGGAGGAAGACAGACTGGTCTAGCATAACAAAGATGATGCAAGTGTGAGCCAAACTATGCGCGTGCATGAGTTCCTGAGTGCCTGCGCGGTTGCGTGAGAGTGTCGAGGGTGACCACGGAGGCCAAATGAGTTAGACGGAGGATGGAATAATGAGGAATGAACCCATAGCACGAGCTAACTCTTCATCTTTAACTACACGCGCCCAGGTCGACACCTGTCTTCCTGGAGATGCATGCACTCCATTTAGCATACGTTCCCTTTCCAGGAACTTAGGACAACACTCAACATGTCCACCTTAGCCTTCAGGAATTAATAATAAAATATTATTCCTTTAGAGGTAAGCCCCCTAGCATAGCCCCTAAGCCCAAATACTTATCCCCCTCCCTTACCCTACCTAGTGGAGCTTAGTCCCCATACTCTTTCTTCGTGGTCGGTCTACACGTATCAATGTAATTTTATTAATGATGGGAGTAATTACATATACAAAATCAGGCTCATTGGCCTTGGCATTTGGCTCACCAGCCTAATAAACACATAAGTCTCTCAGCTTATAACCACTCGGCTCACCAGCCTATAAACATAATTACAATTCAGCAGGGGCTCGGCCTTGGGGTATTACAGTTTGTCACTAATGCACTTTATGTTGTATGTTAGTTGCATTTAAATACAAACAATGATAGTGGAGTGATGAAATAGATTTCTAGTAAATGACTCTACTAACCTAGGGATTCTCAAAACATTTTGAATCTAGTCCTATATTTTTTTCAATAGCCTCATGTGCATTTTCCTCAAATAGATATTTTGGCAATTTCATTAGCTCCATAGTTTTCCCAAATAATTGAGAATGCTCTTGTTACCATAATTCAAGGATATTGTTCCCAAAGGGATTGGATCCAACAGAGAAAGCAAGGAGTTTTCCACCATTGGGCAAGGTTCATTTCCCATGAGAGGCTAACCTGAAGCCATGCGGGCACCTTGAGGTAGTGGTAGAATGTGTGGTTGCACCCAAAGATATTATATTAAAATTATATTAAATGGTATCGTGGCTCGTGCACACATAAGTGGATCAAATCCCACCCCCATGTTCTTCAAATTTTTAAGCCCCTTAGAGTGTAGAACAGTCGGTGATGGAGTGCATTGGAGATACTTTTTGTAAAAATATTCAAATATCTAAGGATTTTATATAGTTTCTATAAATTTGGGTTATTCTTAAGTAAAAAGAATTTATTCTATAAAATTTGGGCAAATCATTTTTAGAAAAAATGGAAATTGGCAAAAACAATTTGGGAAAAGCATGGAAAATTAGCCCATGGTCGACATATAGCCCCTAAAATTTTCCATGTTGTTAAGGCACTCCATTATGTGAGGTCATTGGTTCGAAACCTCATCTTACCTTGTGTGTCGTGTATGGGGTAGCATGGGCACACCTGAAGGTTATAGTGGCAGCGGTTGGAATCGACCATGTATCATGCGAGTATGAGCCCGACCTAGTTGCCAATTCTGCCATATACAAAAAAAAAAAAAAAAAAATTCAAGGATATTATATTTCTTTCTCTTTTGTTTCTCTTTAGCAAATTTTTTCCTTCCATACCCTAATTTTCCATGAGCTAGAGTTGCAAGCGAACAAACCCTCTTGTTCACAATGGATCCTCCCCCTATCCCCATACCAAGAAGAGCATTGTCTTGCAAAATTTATATCAATTGGTGAGTGGATTTTATTAGATGGATAGATGTTTTGAATACTTGTATGTGTTGATTGCAATCCATTGTAGTAGGATCGTATAAATTGCAATGTTGGTCACTAATGTTTTCTATATCTCTAGTGGTTGATGTGGTTGGAACAAACATAATTCTTAGAATGGTTCATGATATCCCAATGCCTTAATTAGATTGTTTTATGCGTGTCATTGCCCTAATGGTTGGTCATGGTTTTGTTCTTATGGTTTAATGGTCTTCATCACCATTGTGGCTTGTTTGATACATTTTGTCTTCATTCTTTTTAATCAAAATCTAGGTTGCAAATAGAAGTTTTGAGTTTGCCTTGCTTGGATCTTGCTTAATTAATTTGGGGATGTTTGTTCATGTGGCTATAATTCTAGGATACCAAATTGTTTTGTCTCTCCTTAGGAAATGACTATCTTATTTAGTTTAGTTCACCATGCACCATAGTTGCAAGGAAAATTTGTCTTGCTTTGGACACAAGCTCTTTTAGCTAACACCCCCTAGTGACAAACTATCAACTTAATCAATGAGAGGAAGGAAGGTCATTCTTCTTTTGTGCGACCCTAAGGATTGTGCTTATCTATAGTATGGCCATTGTTCCATTGGTTTGTAATTGCACATTTCATATTTATTGATTGTGATTTACTCTATTCAGTGCATATCATTGACACGCTTTAGTTACTTTACTTGTATTGTTGATAGATTGTTGAAACCTATCATGATTGTAGATGCACACCTAAACATTGTTTAGCAAAGTTTGAGACTGCATTTGTTCACTATCAACAACATTATTAAATATTGATTTCAATGTTAAGTGCTTACTTTTTAATAACGAAATTACATGCATTATTGATTGTTGCTACCATGTATCTATGTATCTTTGTTGTAACATGGAAATGATACCGTGTATCTTTGGTGCTATACAAATGAGACCTATATAGATTTGTTTAATATCCTCGAATGGGATTTTAGATTCTCTCCGAAACATGCTAACCAACTTGTCAAAAATAACAATTCAACATCGTATGCTTCTTTATAGCATCAACTTTTCCATATTTTTGTGAATTGTATTATAATGCCACTGAATTCAAGGTGTGAGATACTTATAATATGTTTTAGCATGGAAAAATATCGTGTGGAGATACTTATAACATGTTTTAGCATGGAAAAATATCTCCAGCCATTCATATTATTTATTGTAGCATTTTTTTTCATGGCACTTATGGTTTTGGGCTATCTATAATGTTGTTAAAAAAACATTTTGCAACGTGCTATGTTTGTTTGGACTTGTGATTTCTATATGTTCCTTGAAGAAATAGGTTTGCAACTTTATGCACTTATTCAACAAATAAACCTCACTTTCATTTGTTCAAATCGTGCAGGGCTTTCTAACATATCCGTTTAAATGTTTTTTTAATGGTTTTCAACATATCTGTTTAAATGTTATTTTAAAGCTTTATGTCCATGTTTCATGCATCCCAATGCATTTTTTAAGAGTCGTTGGTGGCAATTTTGACTAGGTTAGGTTTTTTTTTTCTATCTACGAACTTTGTCAATGTGCACTACTTTGTGGCATATTTGTTTCCACATACATACCTAAACAAAACTACACAAAAGGAAAAGCCTCTCTTCATGCATTTTCCTTGTTTGAAAAATTGTGTTTCTTGCTTGATGTTCATAAATACGTCCTCCATATTGTTCTCGAGCTATGTAGATATTTCAAGTGAGAAAACAATGTATCCATTGTATCTAATGTTTTGACAATAACAATGAAATAATTTAAGTGAAAGTACTACACTACTTAAGTGCTTGCATGTGCATGCAGTGATTACACTACTTAAGTGCTTGCATGTACATGCGAACTTTATGTTTGGGAAACAGTTATTAAATATGAACGGTATACGTTGGATTTGATGTTTTGACCATGATAATGAAACACATTTGAGTGAAACTATTATACTAATTAAGTGTGTATATGTATTCATTGTAAATTTTATATGTTTGGGAAACTTACCATTAGTTATTAAATTTGAAGAGTTGGTTTTAATTTCAATTGGAAGGACATACAATCATAAAACTTTCAAAGATGAATAGTTTTATTTCAAGTGACAAGAGAGTAAATTAAGTAAATTTTTTCATAAAAATAAAAATAAAAAAAAATATAAAATATTGTCCTTTCAAATCTTTATCATCTTAAAAAAATAAACAATAATTACTTAAAAAAATGTAAAATTTCAATAAACTTAATAAATCATTTTTATTTTTTAAATCCTCAGAAAAATAGAAAAATCCTCAGAAAAATAGAACATCGATCCAAAGGATCTCCAGTCACTATTATAATATAAAAATTGTAATCTATTAATTTCATAAAGCCCTCTTTCTGAAAGCTTGTCAAAAATGTCCTTTTCGGACTCTGCAACTGAATCTTGGTCATTGATTCTTACAAATGAATTAATCTAGGCCATTGATCACAAAACTTATATGTCGCCATGAAAAACATAGAATTTGATCCTCTATGCCAAATTCAACTCTACAACCTATAGCTCGATGCCATTAATCCCTTCTTCGATTGTTTTGAAGAAAATTAACTCCAATCTATCCATAAATTTGGATATTTCACTCTAATTCACCATTTTTCTCCAAATTCATCACAATACAAATTTGCATCTACGTATTTTCCCAATCCATGCTATCTCTTGGCTCATACAAGCAGAGTTTTGAACCTTGAGCTCTGATACCAATTTGTAACATTCCCTGACAATGTTCCATGTCTCTTCAATGCCCCAACTATAGCGCTCTTCTTCTCCTTTTCTCTTTTTTGGAAACATTCAAAATCAATGTTCCTTTTCATTTTTTTTTTAATTTTTATTGTTTCATTAGTAGCATGACACTCTTGAGGAAAGTAGTAGCTAGTTGATCTAGCATGGGGACCTGTTGTCAGTCGCAACCTCCTAATTTTTCATCAACTTTCATAGCCACAAACTTTATTTATGTAACCAAAAGCTTCTAATTTTGTTAAATTCTCTACATTGATATGAACCATTAATCATTCAAAGTATTTTTTCAAATCTTATTAAAATAGCCTAATATTGCTAAGCCCTCTTTAAGCCATTAATCATTCAAAATATATTTTGCAAATGTAATTAAAATAGCCTAATATTGCTAAGCCCTATTTAAGTCATTACTTGTAGAAAAACACATAAATTCAAGAAAAAAAAATCTAATAAACAATTGCCTATAGCTTACCAAGTACAAAGTATACACAAATTTAACCATTTTTAGATACCCATAACTATATAAAGCTACAACATGCTGAAATGACATGAATGTAGCAAATAAACTCATTTACAACGACATATAAATCATTCACATTCACAGAGTAAAATGCACAGTGGTTAAACTCCTAAGTTAACTCATAAAATAGATAAACACTTATCTTTCTAAAATAGTTGTGCAACTAGTTGCTTGGGATAGACGTTCGACCCAACCTTAGACTTTTTATCCCATATCTCAAAAACAAGTCACCCCTAAGTTGGGGCTAGGAATCCACAAGAAAAGGGTGTCTCTCATTGCCCACTCACAACTGAGATATCCCACAACCCACTAGCATTCTCTTATAGCTATCTTGAATTCCACCATCTCTCTTCATCTTGACCTACCCAACCCAAGGAATGTGCCCCTTCACTACTCTCATTACATCAGGTTGAACCATTCATTTATTTGGGTCTCTCTAGCACAGGTAACTGGGAATCTCACTACTGGGAACTCCAAGGAACTCACTGCTAGGAAAAACTACCAGGAAAAAAACAACAATCACTTGTTTTTACAGTGAAACTCACACAAGAGTTCACTCTTCATTCTTGACAACCTCGATCTTCAATCTTCAACTCCAAAAACACTCCAAAAATTTCCCTCCATTTTTTCTCCATCTCTAGTGCTCTTTTTTCCCTATTCTTTGCTTGTTGTTCATGCAAAAACATGTCTATGAAAACTGCTCTCTTTGGCCATATGAATTTCCTTTTCCCCCAAGCATGTTGACTGCTCACTCTGCCCAATGTTGAATTTACTTCACCCCCATACTTCCAATAACTATGGGATGTGACTCTCACGCCCACCCTCTTACATGAGTTTAATGATTAGGTCCCATACATTCAAGCTTAAAATATAAGGTATCCCCAATGATAATAAAATTCAAGAAAGTGGGTTGAATTAATACCCATAAATATGGACCCCCATTAGGAACTCCCTTCTCTTGTGGAAAACTTAGCCCCCATCTATTTCCATGTCCCCCAGTAGCTGGCATCACATTTTATTTATTAAAAATCAAACACACAATTTGCATATTACATCGCTTAACCGTGACCACATTCACATCTACATTATGCATTAATTAAACTAGGGATTATAATGGGGATGTTACATCCATCCATTGTAACCAATGATTCAATTTGATGGCATCCACTTCTCCTACATATGTTTTGATTTCAACCTTCACCTCTCCATGAAAAGGTACTTGAGTCCTATTTTGATTGCATTCTCTAATTATGGTCTTGATCTTAGTCTTTGTCTAATTTTCCTTAGAATCTAACTCCTCACATGAGCTTGTACTAGTACCTTTACAAGATTTTTTCTCTCTCCTCTACTCCTACAACCACTCAACAAACAAATATTTTTATCTCTACCATTTTGTTCTCTAATTGAAGCAATTGTAGATTTACATTACCAGTCTCTATAGGATCATCCATGGTCTAGTTTGAATGATGTATTCCCATTCTTCTTTTTTCAACCTTAGGGTCAACGACACCCATCTCTCCACCTCTAGCAACGTTTTCAATTGAGTGAGCATCCATTATCTTCTTTCCTCCAAGGTAGGAACCAATATGCTCTTATATGAATAACATCACAAGAATTTTTATGTAATATTCCTTACTCTTCTCAACTAAAGAACCTCTTTGAATCATTTTGCATGAGATTATAGACAATGTTGGTTTTGTTAGGAATGGTTGGAAGACCAAGCATCCATGTCTCTTCAATGCCCCAACTATATTTCTTGTCTTCTCCTTTTCTCCTTTTTGGCAACATTCAAAATTAACGTTCCTTTCTTTTTCCTTTTTTTTTTTAATTTTTAGTGTTTCATTGGTAGCACGACACTCTCGAGGCAAACAATAGCTAGTTGATCTAGCATGTGGACCTTCACACTGTAAATCGCAACCTCCTAATTTTTCATCAACTTTCATAGCCACAAACTTTATTTATGTAACCAAAATCTTCTAATGTTACTAAATTCTTTACATTAATATAAACCACTAATCATTCAAAATATTTTTGCAAATCTGTTTCAAATAACCTAATATTATTAATCATAACATTCCACGTTGAATTGTGTATTAAACCTTGGAATTCAATGGTTATCTATATGTTTTATCAAATCTTCCTTTTCCATCTTTACCTCTAAAATAAGATATTCCTGAAACATGGTTTCACGTTATAATATGAAATCGACTTAGCTTATCTTGCACAATAAACATTGACACACTTAAAAAAAATGTTAGAGAAATGAAATAAACAAGCTTTATATATATATATATATATATATATATATATATATATATATATATATAATTTCAATTTCCATTTCTTTAGCATCCTTTTTGCCAATGTTTATTATGCAAGATAAGTTTCTTAAACCATATGAAATCCCAAACCTCATAATACTAAACCTAACGCGAAAATCACATGGCTATGAACATAAAAGGGACTTTCCAAAAGCCTTTTCCTTCCCTTTCTAAAGGTGGTAAAAGACCACGTAAAACACTAGCTATAGCTCATGATTAATAATGAGCTATTCCAAATTTAAGATTCTTTTCCCATATACATATGAGGCAATGCTTCACATTTTACAAATCTATATAGGCATTTCTATAATGACTTGAATCATTGTTCCTATGTTTTTCTATTTTTAGTTTAATATGTATTGACAATTGGTTCAAGAGGTGTAAAGGTATATCGTAATTAGGTAAGCAATATCTATAATTAAATCATGGATCATATCTTCAATCTTGTAAAGGATTGTAACGTATATTAGGTATATTGTGAAATGAATTAGAATATGCATAAGTTTTGTTTAATGGATATTGTGACATTTACCTTGAACTTAGATTTTTTTTACTTATAAAATTGTATATTAGGATTATATATACATATTAATTAATAATATTATAGGTTGTGTGGTTATATTACAGTAATGTGATATGTAAAGCAATTTTTGTTGAAACTTTTACAGTTACATTGATATGATTACCAGGACTCACCAATGTGAATATGAATTTTGTGATTTGCATTTATTATGTTTCCTATATGCATGGGTTTGAAGAGCAATTTGGCCATTTGAAATTGTGTGACCCGGAAATTTGACAGAGGTTTTAAAGAGCTCCATTTTCTTTTTAGAAAGAATTAGACCAGACTATTTGATGACCTTTAAAAACATCTCCAAATGCTTGCAATGTTGGTCTATGGAATCTAAGAAGACTAATATATCATCTATGTAGACAATTAGCTAGTCAAAATATGCCTTTAAAGTATCATCCATAACCCTTTGAAATTTTGTCGAAGCATTCTTAAGGCCGAAGGGAATAACATTCCATTCATAGTGCCCTGTAGGAACAGTAAATGCAATTTTGAATTTGTCTTCCTCCTTTATAGCCACTTGCCAAAATCCATATTTTAAATAAAACTTTGAGAATATCTTTGCATTTGTTATTCTATTGACCAAAGTAGATTTGTTGGGTATAGGATAAGTATCATCAACTGGGGCTAAACTGAAAGGAGTATAGTTTACTACCAATCTTGGGACTCCTCGAATCTGCTCAGAATGTTCATTAACATTGAATCCATAGAAATTTCATGGGCTAATGGATTCTCTAATCAATCATTTTTTCAATAATCCTTGGATTTCTTTAGAACACAATTTCTGATATTTAGCATTCATAGGTATTGCTCTGCTTCTACAAGGTTTTCCCTCATAGCTATCTTTGTATGGAAATTCAACAAAATGTGTTTTTCTTTCCCAAAATTTAGTTGGGAGTTCTGATCATACATGATCTTCAAATCTTTTTTGCAGTTGACTAATCCTATCTTGAATCTTTAGTTCCTTGGTTTGTTGATCAATCCTATGGTTGTTCTTCATTTGTTGGAGCTCTTGAATATTTTTCTCTTTCTCTATAAGATTCTGAGACATTCGAACCATTGTGGACAACTTAGGGACTGATACAAATGGGAGTACAATTTTTCTTCTTGCTATTGTAATAAAATATCCAGATTTTCCATTTGGTAATTTTTCAGAACCATGTGGTTCAATGGCACCCAAAAATGGAGTACCTAAAAGACAACGTCCTTGAATTTCTTCAAGTGAAAACTTCACGTTCAAGCAGTAAGGTCAAAAACATAACTTGACCCTTTCAACTTCATATTCCATCTTTAGGGTTTGATTACCTTGTCCAATGGTTGCATTGTTATTTTTTAACCAATAACAAGAAGGAATAGAATCTTTATTTGGGATGTTAAAATCTGATCCTGAATCGATCAATGATTTCAACTTAAATATTTACCTTGAATATTCAACTTAATCATCACATGATATTGTTGATGTTGGATGGCCATTATTCTCATAGAATTCAAACCTTTTATAGAATTTGTTTCAAATGTACTAATGTTGGCATTTGCATTCTGAGGTATTTCTTTTAGGGAAGGAAGGAATTGCAGGGCATGGATTTGTTGTTGTAACCCTCTTATTTCTTGTCTAGCCCATGAATCAACTTTGAATCCATCCTCAATTTCTGATTCCTTTTCAACCTTTTCTAGTCTCTGCTTTATTTCTGCAACTTCTTTCTTAAGAATATTTATTTATTTTCCCAAATCATTTATAGTCAAAGGTCACATCTTATCATTTTGGTTTTGTCTAATAAATGACTTGGTATTCCTTTCAAAATAAGCATCTATGAACAGTGGCTTCTTACCTAAGTTTATAGTTGTTGCTGGTTGTTGATATTTTACCCTTTTTTTTAGAAATGAATCTAAAAATGTAGCCTTCATTTCTCCTTCTGGAAATACCTTTATTTGTATCAGCATATGAGCATCTCCATTAGACTGATTTTGAGCCATACATATTTTAGGTTCTGGTTCATCTTCATCTTCTTCTTCTTCATCATCTTTGTTTCTTCATAACTTGAAGACTCTGTCCAGAAAATACAAAACTTTGGATCTTTACAGCTGCAATCATATGCTATAAGTAACATTTCTTCATTAGAGGATTCACTAGAGAAATATTCAAATTCAAAAGTGTCAGTAGACTGAAAACATCCTTCCTAAAGCATATGAACTTCTTCCCTCCTAGGAAAAGGATGATGTGGGCATTGATTTGTATCATGGTGACTTGAGCCACATCTGTTGCAGCGAATTGACATTATTTTCCTAGAATACTCGAGCTTTTTTCTTTCCTTTTGTTGTGAGATCTTACCTTTATTTTTCTTGGATTGTTCTCCTTGTGGACATCTATTAGCCAAGTTTCTTGGTTGTCCACATAACTAGTAGGTTAGGTTGGCCTTACTTTGTTGTTTGGAAGATTGCAATTTGATGTCTTCTGGGGAGTAATGATGACACTTCAAGTGTATTTCCTATAATGACTTATTTTCCTCTTATCTTTTTGGTAAGGCATGGGCTTGTCGTTTTCATATTTTTGGAATCTTTGTCTCATGGCTTTATTTTCCCTTTTCTTTCTTATAACTGGGTCATCTAGGGCCATACCATATTTTTTCGCAGATAGATATACTATCTGGTAATTTTGATAGCTTTTGTATTGACTTTGTAACCTTCATGTTAGCACACAATCCTACTAGGGCAGAGGTAATGATTATGTAAATTTATCCCCAAGTATAAATCTCATAAGGCTAAACAAAAGATCTATGTACTTTTAAATATTCAACAAATTTGTTGGGGAGAGCAGCAAGATATACTTTCTTCCAGAGAAGTTTTTTGCTATCTTTTACCTCATATATCCTTTGAGTCCATTCTTTGTGAAAATCAACATAATTGGACATTCTCTTACATTTCATTCCCATTAGAATTATGGCATGTTTATCAGAGAGTTCTTGTTCTGTTCCACACCAATGCTCAAGAATGAATGTAGTCAATGCACCTATCATATTATTTTTTGCTTGGCCATCTTCTTTAAAAATTGTATCCCCATTTTCATCTTTAACTTGTTCCTTTTCCATTTTCTCAACTAGGGTAGGTGAAGACTATATTTCCCACCATTTAGCCGAAGTCCCTGTAAAACATTGTATAATAGACTTACATGTTTTTATTTCACTCTTCCCTTTCATGCACATGACTCTGTAGGAAACATACATTTTGTCTAGAACTTGACAGATTTGGCATGTGGTCATACTATCTATGTTCCATTCTGTGAAATTTTCATCTGTAAATGTGTGTGACTCTCGTAGCTTGTCTTTTCCATAAAGGTCTGGAGCTGGAACCATAGTCATGTTCCAAGGCACTGGTTCTTTAGCAGGAAGAATATGAGATTGTGTAACCAGAAGATGAGTTGAGGATGATATTTCTTGTTCTGGGGAAAAATGGACTGTAAACATTTTCTTCAAATCGGTTTCTTTAGGAATGTAGACCGTAGAGTTTACTGATGAGACCTTTTGTGGAAATAAGTAAGAATTAGGAATTGGTTTGTCAAGACGCTTTCCATATTTTTTTGATACTTTAATGATAGATTCTCTTATGTTCTTAAAAGCTTCACCTAATCCTTCCATTAGTTCTTCATGGTCTCTTTTTGAAGAGTCTTTTTCACTGTCTAAACTATTTTTGATTTCAGAGACTTGGGAATTGACAGAGTTTATACTCGAAGCAACTTGATTTGCAAAGACTTGAAGTTGATCTATTTGTTTTTTTCTGGCATAGTCATTGGTTACAAATGTTGAAAAGTCAACAAGAAACATGTGTCTAATTTACTTTTCCCTTAAATAAATTGGACAATAAATATTAATCTATTATCTCATAATTACTTGAAATAATTAACTAAAATGGCAAATCAATTAACTATGGGAAATTCAAGTTCAAAGGTTGGCTGGTAAGACATGGAGGTGACTTGAAGTTGTAACAGAGTTATAAGTGTAGTTATGAGAGTTGTGAAGTAGTTTAACTCAGTTAAGTGAGTTAAGCCCAGTTGTACTAGTTGTAACTGAACTTACACTAGTGAAAGTTCAGTGAATTAATTATTAATTAATTCAAAATCAGTGAACTCAAATGCAACTGAAGATTCACCACGGTCAACTACATGCATGTCAGATCCAGTGGAGACCTAGTTGAGATAACAGGTGAAAGGGACAGTTTGGCTATCAGTTGTGATTTGAGTGAAGTGCACTCACGCAATCACACATGCAGTGGATATGCTCATGAGCATGTGCAAACTAGGCATTTCGAATTCATTGTGAGAATTCTAATTGCTGGGATTGTGCAGAGGAGGAAGAATATTGGCACATGAATTTGTCAAATTTGTGTATGACAGTGTGAGACGATTGTATTGTACTGAGATCTCTTGGATTAGAGTTTTGTATGAGATTGTTTCATGATCCATGATATACATAATATATGATAGTGGTGTTTTTAGCTTAACGCTTTCCCGGAAAAACTTTTGTGTTATGTGTTCTTGATATTTCACTTTGTGATTGTGGTTTAATTTCCGCAAGAATATTAGTAGAAGCGATTATGTATTTAACAGTGGCATATAATTTTTAGATCAGGAGAATCCAGGAAATACTTAATTTGTATTGAAAATTTTCTACATGGTATCAGAGCCACGGAGCTGCGGAAGTGAGGTGTGAAAATAATAGTATTTTCGCAAGTCCCGTCTCTGATAGGGTGCGATGGCATAGTACTAAAAAATTCACACATTTCTGAGAGTAGAAATTTTCACACCCTACTCAAAGGAGAGGTGTGAACCTCCCTCACCCCAATGTGCATTACAGTGCGAACTCCCTCAACATTTTCGCAGGCTATACACTGGTGAGGTGCAAACTTCCCTCAGACTAGTAACTGGTCAGGTGTGAACCTCACAGGGCAAGAAGGATTGCAGCAGTTGAGTTTGTGGTTGGATATAATTCGAATTTGCAGAAGGACTTTCTTGGTGCTACAGTTCATTCAAGATCGAAATGGATTTCAATGGATTGAGGTTGGAGTATGCACTCAAGAGCAGCTCGAACTACATTTCTTGGAAGGAAAGGATGGAGGCAGTACTTGAAGACAATGGCTTGAAGGAATACATTGACAAAGATGTTCCTAAGTCGAATGCGACAAACACTACAAATCTTGATGCATGGAAAAATAAAGTGGCAAAGGAGAGGAGGATTCTGTTGGAGGGAGTACGAGACCAGATTGTCTCAAGTCTCCGTGGGAAAACCACACCACATGCAATGTGGAAGGTTTTGACGGATATGTTCCAAAACAGTAGCGACCATAGGAAATTGGCGCTTAAAGATAAACTTAGGAAGATCAAGATGGAGAAGGGCGACTCCATTCCAAAATATCTCACGAATTTTGTCCAATGTCGGGTTGAGCTTGGAAGTCTGGGAATAACAGTCATTGCTGATGATTTGGTGAGCTTGGCTCTCCTAGGACTTCCCAAGAGTTGGCACAGTTATCAAGACTCTGTCAATGGAAGGGAAAAATTGCCAGATTGGGAACGACTATGGTCGGATCTAGTGCAGGAGGAGTTCAAGCGGAACACCATAGATGGATATTCATCAAAGCGTGATGATGAAGAGGATTTTTCTTTGACTGCCAAGGCAAGGAAAGGGAAATGGAAGAAATTCCATTCAAAATACGAGTCTAAAGTCAAGAAGCCATATTTGTCCAAAGTGAAGTGTTTTCACTGTTACGAACATGGGCATCTTGCTACTAACTATCCGCGGAAGTGGAAGAACAAGACAATTGTTGAAGCTACAATTGGTGAGCCTCTTGTCTCGAAATTTGAACTTGACTTCTCTTTGATCGCATGCATGGCTTCAAGTGCATCGAGATCGGTGTGGTATTTGGATAGTGGTGCTTCCTACCACATGACAGGAGATAAAGAGTCTTTCGGTGACTTGGAGGAGAAAGATCTCAGAATGGATATAGATATGGGTGACGATGGATGGTATAGTGCGACTGGCATTGGTACCATTACCTTTCAGAGGGAGTCAGGTAAACCATTTCAATTGAAAAATGTTATGAATGTTCCAGGTTTGAAGAAAAACCTGGTCTCAATCGCAATGTTGGAGAACAAAGGCTATGACGTTACTTTCAGCAGTGGAAAATCCTACCGGCAACATAAAGAAACGGGTCAAGTCAAGAAGATAGGGATTCGAGTTAAGAATATCTACATGCTGGAGGTAGATGGCTGCGGTGCCATGGTGGGCAAAGTAGAAAAAGTGGTGAGCCAGGATGAGGGCGAATTATGGCACAGGAGATTGGGCCATCTTCATCATGGAGCCTTGAATATCATGCAACAAATATCTACTAGAATTCCAAGGGGAACACTTGCTCAGTTAGATCAGTGCAAGGGGTGCACCCTGGGGAACTATGTAAAGTCCACTTTTCATGAAAAGGAGAATCGTGCTTCGGTGATCCTGGAGAGTATTCACACAGATGTGTGTGTACCATTCTCGGTTGCTTTAATAGCAAAACATAGGTATTATATTATTTTTGTTGATGACTTTTCTCGTAAATGCTGGATCTTCTTCATGCAGAAGAAGGATCAAACATTCTCAAAGTTTTGTGAGTTTAAAGCATTGGTGGAGAAAGAGTCGGGGAAGCAAGTGGAGGCTCTAAGGAGCAATAATGGTGGAGAATACATCTCTAATGAATTCAAAGACTTCTGTAGCAGAGAAGGAATTCGAAGAGAACTCATAGCGCCTCATAATCCACAGAAAAATGGGGTCACGAAGAGAAAGAATAGAACGATCATGGGTGTTGCACGAGCGATGTTGCATGATCAGGGCCTACCAATGCATTTGTGGGCAGAAGCATGCAATACTGCAATTTATGTGCAAAACTGTTTTCCTCATAGAATACTTGGCATGAGTACACCTGAAGAATCTTTCACTGGTAAGAAACCTGATGTTTCTCATTTTAAAATTTTTGGCTCATCTGTTTATGTGCATGTGACCAAGGATTCCAGGAAGAAGCTGGAACCGACTGTTGAAGTTGGGATATTTGTGGGGTACACAAAAACACCCCATAATTATCATGTGTATTTTCCTAACAATAAGATGACTATTATGTGATGGGATATAAAGTTCGATGAGGAGAAATCCATGTGGTTGTCACTTGAGAGGGAGCTAGATTTGCATGCAAAAGCGGAACTACTGGTTCCCAAAGATGAGTCTCAAGATTTGGATCAGCCACATGAGGAGGTTCATGGAGTGGAGAAAACCACTCAAGTAGAGCCATCCATCAGAAATGGCAGAAAGCACACCACAGAAGCTGATAGATTGAGACTAGATGTTGCACAGAAAGTAGGAGCCCCTACTTCACAGCACAAGCACAGACAGTCTCATGATTGATTTACTGGATACATGGCTCTCATGAGCAAATGTATTGTGACTGAACCATCTTCCTTTCAAGAAGTAATGCAGGATCCCACTTGGGCTAATGCTATGGTGGAGGAATATGACTCCATTGTCAAAAACAGTGCATGGGAAATTGTCCTGAGACTGACTGATAAATCAGTGGTAGGATCAAGGTGGATCTACAAGGTAAAGCAAGATGTTGATGGGAGTGTTGAGAAATACAAGGCCAAGTTTGTGGCCCGATGCTTCTCACAGATTGAGGGGATATATTATGATGATACCTTTGCACCTATCACAAGGTACTCTTCCATAAGATCCATCCTTGCACTCTCAGCGCAGATGGGCTAGCGCATTCATCAGATGGATGTAAAAACTGTGTTCCTCAACGGGATCATTGAGGAAGAAGTGTACATTGAACATCTAGAAGGTTTTGAGACCTTTGACAGGGAGTTGCATGGTGCAGACTCAAGAGAGCATTGTATGGGCTGAAGCAAGCACCTTGTGCTTGGTACACTCGAATAGACAACTATTTCACCGGATTGGGCTTCACCAAAAGTGAAGCAGATGCAAACCTATACCAAATTTTGGTGGAGGGTAAGATCTTAATCATTGTTCTTTATGTTGATGATTTAATATTGGCTGGTGATGAGCAGCTGATACACTCATGCAAGGATGACCTTGCAAAGGATTTCGAGATGAAGGATTTGGGTCTCCTTCATTATTTTCTTGGATTGGAAATATGGTAGCAAGATGGTGAACTTTTTGTGTCTCAAGGCAAGTATGCAAGGGAGATACTGGGTAAGTTTCACATGGAAGGCTGGAAACCCATGGATACTCCTCTTCCAGGAAACTAGAGGAAAGAGGATGCTACTTCTGGAGAGGTGGTAGATGCTACTTTCTATTGACAGTTAGTAGGTTCGCTAATGTATTTAGTGAACACAAGACCGGACATTTGCTATGCGGTTAACCAGCTAAGTCAAGCGATGGTTAAGCCTACCAAACTCTTTTGGAAGGCGGGTAAGCATGTCCTGAGATATCTGAAGGGAAAATCTGAGTATGGATTATGGTACAAACAAACAGATGAGGTGAAGTTGCATGGCTTCACGGATGCACATTGAGCAGGCAGCCCAACGAACAGAAAGAGAATATCAGGGGAGATCTTTAGTATCAGATCTATAGTTGTTTCTTAGTACAGCAGGAAACAAAGATCTGTGGCACTTAGTTCAGTAGAAGCAGAATACATGGTAGTGAGTCAAGCTACATGTGAGGCTATCTGGATGAGAAAGATCTTGGTTGGTTTGTTTGGTTCTCATTTAGATCCGACAATGATTCATTGTGATAATCAAAGTTGCATTAAACTCTCGATTAATCATGTGTTTCATGATAGATTTAAGCATATAGATATCTGGTATCATCATCTCAGAGATTGTGTGCAGCGGAAGATCATGTTGCTTCAATACATTCCTACGGAAGATCAGGATGCAGACATTCTGACGAAGGCGCTCACCAGGAGAAAATTCGAATATCATAGAGACAAGATTGGGGTGAAGGATAATCCCTTTCTTGTTGAGAGGGAGTGTCGAAAATTCAACAAGAAATATGTGTCTAATTTACTTTTCCCTTAAATAAATTGGACAATAAATATTAATCTATTATCTCATAATTACTTGAAATAATTAACTGAAATGGCAAATTAGTTAACTATGGGAAATTCGAGTTCAAAGATTGGCTGGTAAGACATGGAGGTGACTTGAAGTTGTAACAGAGTTATAAGTGTAGTTATGAGAGTTGTGAAGTAGTTTAACTCAGTTAAGTGAGTTAAGCCCAGTTGTACTAGTTGTAATTGAACTTCACTAGTGAGAGTTCAGTGAATTAATTATTAATTAATTCAAAATTAGTGAACTCACATGCAACTGAAGATTCACCACGGTTAACTACATGCATGTCAAATCCAGTGGATACCTAGTTGAGATAACAGGTGAAAGGGACAGTTTGGCTATTAGTTGTGATTTGAGTGAAGTGCAGTGATGCAATCACACATGCAGTGGATATGCTCATGAGCATGTGCAAACTAGGCATTTCGAATTCATTGTGAGAATTCTAATTGTTGGGATTGTGCAAAGGAGGCAGGCTATCTAGAGGCAGAATATTGGCACATGAATTTGTCAAATTTTTGTATGACAGTGTGAGACGATTGTATTGTACTGAGAGCTCCTGGATTAGAGTTTTGTATGATATTGTTTCATGATCCATGATATACATAATATATGATAGTGTGGTTTTTAGCTTTACTCTTTCCCGGAAAAACTTTTGTGTTATGTGTTCTTGATATTTCACTTTGTGATCGTGGTTTAATTTCTGCAAGAATATTAGTAGAAGCGAATCTGTATTTAACAGTGGCATATAATTGTTAGATCAGGAGAATCCAGGAAATACTTAATTTGTATTGAAAATTTTCTACAACAAATGTATGTGTTGTCATCCTTCTTAGAGTGGTATTTGCCCAATTTAATTGTTCATACACACTTTGGAGTCTTTTCTCTGAATTTTTTTGCTGAGATTCTTCCTTGTGAATCATGAGGGGAGTATCCTTAGTTTTTTTTCCTCTTCTCCTAGAATGATTCATTTAAAAGGGGGAAAAGGGAAATTTGTCTCGGTTGTTTGTCCATCTAAGGATTTCCATTTGTGTTTGGTACTAACACTTTCTTTGTCAGACATCATTTGAATTACTTCCTTTTGGGAAAGTTTGTACCATTCATAAAAGGATATCCACAAATCCTTTATTGATATATGTTTTCCATTGCTCAGATAAATATTTCTTTAGTTCTATAGAAGTAGTGGAATTAAATCCTTTGGCTTGGGGATGAGTAAACAGGTCCCAATTTAACATTCTCTTCATCCAGTCTGTGTTTACTCTTCTTCTAGGACATCCATTCATAAGGGAAAAGAATTTGTGCATCTCTAGGATTGATGGTTTTTGTAGTCTTGTGGGTAATGGATTTTCAAATCTACATGATGGGATTATTGCATCTGTTTGTTCAATATACCCTGATCCATATCTTGGAGTTCCTAGTGGTCTACAGTAGCTAAATATTTCTTTGAGTCTAGGATCATTTCTTTCTAGCTCAGGAATATGATGCATCATTAAGACATGGTTTTCATGTGGAAAATCTATGTATGTTGTATCATAACACTTTGGATGAGGACAACTTTATTTTGAGATCAAGGATGGAGGATAATCACTTCTAGGATTATGGTTTTTATGTATTGGAGAGCATACTTCAGGTTGGGTATTGACCATATTAAGGCATAGAGGACATTTTCTTGGAAGAATAGAAGGTGGTGCCATCCCGATGGGTTCATGAGTACAAATGGGTGGATCTATGTCTTCAAATTTTGGAGATGGAAAAGAACATGTAGATGGAAAGTTTAAAAATACTTCACCGCGTTGGCTGCTCTGAGAGGACTGGTTAGAGATAATAGCATAACATAAAGGGCATTGGATGAGTCTTGGAATGGGTGGCCATTGAAAAATGGGTGTGAGAACATGCAGGTCTGGTTTTATGTGATGTAGGATATGATGACTTAGAAGAGACAAACATTCTTGGAGGAAAATGAATAACTACTTGAGTATGATATTCTACAATATCTGCAGTATTGAGAGTAATTTAGGGTGAGGGATTAGGATCTTGCACTATCCATTCAGTAGGAAAATCTAATTGTTCCGATGAAATGGCTTGGGGAACAAGTTTGGCATTTTCTGCAGAGGTATATACTAAGATAGAACTCTCTGAATATCTATCAGGTGCATGCAAAACTACTGGATAGAGAGTGTTAGTATATCTAAGTGCCAACTTATAATGGATTGCAATGTTTTTAGAACTAGGCTTCATATCATATACTTTGGTGAGAACCTTGACTTACAATATATCTTTGAGGTTTGGGTCAATGACAGAAACTCTGAAATTTGGATGACAGTCAAACCAGATAGGGCCTATTGCAAGATCACCTTGTACCCCTCATATTAGAGCATGTACAAATTTGTTGAAAAGATTATCAAGCACATCAATAAGAGAGAATGCAGGTATACCATCTTTGTGCAAAGGTTCAATGCCTATTTGGATACATATGAGATGTAGGAAGTTTTCTCTGGATTTTTTGGCTTCAATCCTAATTTCATCAGGGTCTAAGGTAGGGATAATATAATGATCAGATGCAATATGTTGGACTTTAGATATTGTTTTAATGATTTTAAATTGAGAAGATGCATGTAGTTGAAACATAGGCATATCATCATAAATATCTTTAGAAAATAACTTAGGAAGTTTCCACCTAGAGAGAGGCTTTTCTTATTTATATACTTTATTGAAACTATTCACATCATGCATTCTCATTGAACCAAACAGACGGGAAATAGCTAAAATTTCATTTTTAGCATTCTGACTTTCTTCTACTGCTTTTTGTTTCATTTCTTTATCAGACATAGAGTGAGAAGTATTAGAACTAGAGGGAGAATCCGTGGAACCTGGATTGGCTCTGATACCAATTTTTGTAGAGGCCTCCCTCAACGAGGAATGATTCTTGCTTTTTTTATTTTCACCTTCTTCTGATGTTATGAACTTCTACACGAACCCCTACACGATCCTTCAAGTTGATTCAACACCTTTCCTTCAACAAACTCCCTGAGCAACTTCCTTGTCTTAGTGAGAAAAAAAAAAGGATAATAGTGCTCCAGAATCCTTAGTGAAGCTCAGGTGAACCTCGAATGAACTTTTAATCAGAAGGAATGATATAAAAACATGTATTGTGGAAATATTTCTATTAATTTCATAAATGATTTACAGAGATTTTCAAACTTACAAACTGAAATTCACATATTTCGACCATAGCACATTTCAGGATACCTCATACCTGAGTAGAATATATCTTGACCTAATGAATTCTCTGGAAACCCTTCGGCTTCTCGTGATATTGAAAAACTCTTCAAAAAGACTTGTGAGTTCTACCACTTTAGTTCACAGGCTCCCAACGGAGTAGTTCCTGCACAGAATGTCAAACTCATGATAGAAAGACTCAAAGCTCATACAGGAGGGAGATCATAAGACAAAGACTAACAAAGACTCTAAAACTTGATGCCTCAAATGAGTGCTCTGAGATTTATTTATAGACTTTCTCTAGACTTCGGACCGACGAATCGTGCAAGAATTGTCCTAAATGGTCGACAAACTCTTTTAGTACAGACTGACAATATTTTCCCTAAATGCTTTACTTTCCAATAGATTCCTTAGAATGTGGGTCAAACTGCACCAAAAGTTGGAGAAGTTCTCTGAGTTATAAGGATTTGCATGAAAAAAAAATCATACGGAGAAGATATTAGTCATGATCACAAAACATCCCCATATTATATTGTTGGGATAGCCTCCACTAGTTTCCCAAGATTTTGAATAAAGCTTACATACTATGATGGTTCGTCCTTGGAATGATTGTGCATAGATTCTCATTTTTACAAGCCATTGGAGATGAATAGTTGCATACATTGACAAGATCATGTCATCAGTAACTTTGTCAAATTCAAAGAGATCACAGATTTCTCTGAGTGGAATATCTTTGGTTGTGATTTTCTATATTTAAGCATGTTGGTTCCACTGCGCTTTTGTTGATGACGAAGTATCTCCACCAATATGATATCCAAATAGGATATAATCCCCTCATACTAGTATATACATTTCTGAATTTCAATAATGTGAAATATGTCTTATTCCTATTCTCTTTCCTGAGAAAATTCTATCGTGCCTTTCTGTATTGACTGTAATTCATGTTTGTTCCAAAGAACTTCTGTGTAGGATCTTGATCTGGCCAAAGAGCATAGGAGTGGGGTATGTCAAGTGACAAATATTAATGAAATAATCTTGTATTATTATTAAACTGTTTCCAAATCAAGTTTATATCTCTAAAGGTGTAGCTCATCTTCTGGTTACACAAACTCATATTCTTCTTACTAAAGAACCAGTGCCTTGAAACATGACTAGGATTCCAGATCCAAACCTTTACCTTTATGGAAAAGGTAAGCTACCAGAAGAACAAACATTTACAAATGAAAATATCCAGAATAGAGAATAGAACATGGATAGTATGACCAAAACTCCCACCAAATCATGGATTCCAAAAGCATGTGTGCATATGCGTTCAAACGAAGTGTATGTGAACATGTATCAATTTTAAGCAGCACAAACATTTACAAATGAAAATATCCAGAATAGAGAATAGAACATGGATAGTATGACCAAAACTCCCACCAAATCATGGATTCCAAAAGCATGTGTGCATATGTGTTCAAACGAAGTGTATGTGAACATGTATCAATTTTAAGCACATCACATATGTCATTTAGAATGTAAGTAAACAAGGAAATATGCGACTCGGTTATATATAGAGAGAAATACAAGATTAAAAATCTTAGTTGTGAAATGTACCATTTATTATTATTTCTTATTAATCCATGTCTCTGCTAAGGACTATAGTTTGTGGTCACAAATCAAACTGACCTTTTATTAATTCACTTTCCATTTGCAACATTTCCTAAGTTTTGTGAAAAAATTATATAAATTGGATTTACTTTTAAATGTAAATTTATTTTTCTATTAATCAAATTTCAAGAAAGCAATTTTTTATTGGTTGAATGTTATGTGATGGGACTTTAATCCCCTAGTGTATGTCATCTTTTCAAAGGCAAGGGCTATAGCTTTTGTTCAGATTCAAACTACTCTGACCTCTTATTAATTCACCCTACATTTGCAACATTTCTATGTTTTGTAAAATTTTATATTACTTGGATTTACTTTTAAATAAAAAATTATTTTCTTATTAATCAAATTTCAAGAAAGTAATTTTTTATTGGCGAATGTTTTGTGATGGGACTTTAATCCCTTGGTGTATGTCATTTCTCCTCCATTGTTAGTGTTAAAAAATGACTTAAAAAAAAAAAAAAAATTCTTATTGGTGATTTTGCAGGTTCAATTGATTATTTTGTAGGTTATTAATACATTGTAGTCGAAGCTCTGAATATGTCGCAATCAAAGCTTGACAGACCAACACCTTCTACCTAGCTATCGCCTCACCACCCTACACAATATGTATGGATTCAAAGCTCTGAATACACAGCAGTCAAATCTATGGCAAGCCAGTGCCTTCTACTTGGCTACCTTCTCACCACCTCCCCACTACCCTGCACAATGCTAAATATCCAAGTTAATAAATATTCTAGCGGTGGCAATTATGTATAGAGTGGCTAAAGTAGAGGATTATTGTGCACCTGTTATCACATTTTCCATGCTAAAAATCATGACAATGTTTCATCCCTTATTGTTCCAACTAGTGCAATGTACATACCGCTCAAAAAAACATTGGACTCGACCAAAAAAATAAGGTTTTTAGCATCCATGCACTTAATATACTTTCCAGATCATTCCACCCTCTACAAGGGCATTCAACAGTAAGTATGCATTTTTCCTCAACCCCTTGTTGCAATTTCTTGCTCAAACACAATCTCCATTTATGATCAATGTTTACCCCTATTATGCCTACAAATATTCCCCTCGCAAGGTGTCTGAGGACTATGCCTTATTCAGACCTAACAATGGTGTCATTGACCCCAATACAGGTCTTGTATATACTAATGTGTTTGATGCACAGCTTGATGCTCTTTTATTTTCTTTACAAGCCCTTAACTTTAGGTCACTTTGAGTAATGGTGATTGAAACAAGGTGGCCCTCAAGGGACGCCCCAAAGAGCCTACAACAACTCCAAACAATGCTACAACTTACAATGGAAATCTAGATAGGCATGTGATAAACAACACTGGAACTCCCTCGAGGCATGGCCAGGAGATTGACACGTACATTTTCTCCCTCTTTAATGAGAACCAAAAGCTCGTCTTGGAGTCAAAACAAAACTCGAGACTCTTCTATCCCGATGAAACCAAGGTTTACAATGAAGATATAAGTTGCAATGGGTTCCCCTATGTGGCTACTTGGGGAAACTTAACATTTTTTTATGGAACCTCTTGTTGTGTGGCTTCACCATCAACGAAAGAATCTGACTTGCAAAAGGCTTCGGATTGGGCTTGTGGGTGTGATAATGTGGATTCTTCTCCAATTCAACCAAGCCAACCTTGTTATAAACCAAATAATCTTACTTATCATGCTTCGTATGCCTTTAACGGCTATTACAAGAAGAATGGGGCCTTATCTGTGGCTTGCAATTTTAGTGGAACGGACAATATAACCACCACAAATCAAAGTAATATTTCATGGGTTTTCCTTATATTTTGTTTGATTCGTACATGAGAGTTTAATATAGGATGTCTTCATAATTGGATTTGTCTCTGCAACTTGGAACTAATAACTAACCAAGTTTTTATGTGTTTGAATTTTCATTGCTTGCAGGCTATGAATCTTGTGTGTATACAACCATAGTTACCAAATTCGGTCGAATCGGGCTGAAGAATTTGAAAATTCAAAATTTTGGTTTGATTCAACCACTAATACGTCAAATTCGATTCAATACATGCTAAGATCTCAATTTTATTCAGAGAGGATTTTGTGGGAATTTGTTTTGACGCCAAATGAATTCAAGTAGGCATTTAGTTGATTCGTTACTTGAACCGGAAACATCAAATTGGCGCAAAGTAAAGTGTCATCATACCAAGTGAAATAAGTAGCTTCGGGCAGGGGATATGGAGCAGGAGGGATAGTATCATTTCCCAGTCCTGATCGATTTGGAATCAAGCTCCTTTCCCTGTCATCCTTCCGTTACTGAATTAATAAGCTCTACTTTGGGGTTACTCAATATTTTAATCTGGGGTCCAAGGAGGTGTTTGAAGTCCTCCTTACATATATTGTTTCCCCTGCTACCACAAAGATGGTGGGTGACATAACTAATTGGGGTAAGGTGGGAAAATTAGTTGAATCCATACCCAGCCTCATATATGGATCATGATAAACAGCATGTTGTGTGCATCAATCGGGGGGTGTCCAATAGAAGAATAAGAAGAAGCACAACAAAAAGAAATGAGAAAAAGCAAGATTTATACAACATTAGTGAAAACTAGAGACTGTTTCTATCTCTGTATTTGTTTCTGTCTGGGCAGATTTATACAACAGTAGATACAGGAACAACATTTCTGCTAAATAAACGAAAACAATCTAGCCAGGGGCAAGGAGCGGAAAACATTGGAAAAGTTTCTAAAATTTTTAAAAATAACATATTTTCATATTTGTGATATGTATACTCCCAAATTTTTTCCATATTGGATTTTAGGAATTCTAATTTTTTCGGTATCTAATAGCATTTAAATTCGAACTTAGTAACTATGTATACAACATCTAAGTAAAATCTAGTTCTATTGTTTCCTATTAGGTAGCCATATGTTAAGTTGTATTGGTGAACCTAAGAAGAACACTCATTGTTTACGGCATGAACCATAATTCCTATGCTATTTGATCGCATGGCCTTTAGCATTTAGCCGATTCATCATGGGCTTGGTCAGTTTTTACCTAACTAACTTGAGGAGAGGACCTAGAAGAAGAGTGTTTCACTCTAAGATCTATTTTTTAGCCCCTTTGAACCCTTTACATAAATTGTTTTCAGTTTGCTTCATCCTCCTCGTCACCTGCTTCCCTATGCCTATCACTAGCTTGTTCTATATTTCATTGTTTTTTAATACACCTAGTTTATCCACCAAAGACAAGACAGTTGATCTTATTGAAGAACCAAAAGCAAAGGTACAGACTTCCCCAATTCAACTATATTTGATGTCGTATGGTTGACTATGAAGCACATAAAAAATGATTGTAGTTTCACCAAAAGAAAGGAAAGCATCCCCACCATAATGGATCTTTAATGAATGTTTTGACACATTAGTAATTGTTGGGCAGCGAAAGCAAAACATAGTATAAAACTAGAGCATAAATGAGTTAGATTAAACATGCATGAAACTAAGAACAACAAACACACAATTGACACAGTGATTTATGTGGAAATCCAAATCGAGAAAAAACCACGGGCAATGATTACCAGTTTTCTTTTATTCAAGGGAGAATTACAGTAGCCAACTCAGGCATACAACCATCCTCTCCTTATGCAATGTACACGCTTGCACTCGCATTTTCCTCACATTCACATTGTCTTCTACCTCTATGGGTATGCTCGTATATATAACATCTATCACTCAGTTACACAAACTGATCATGAATAGATAACATAGTTACACGAACAGTTCATAAGTAGATTGCATGCATGTGCATGTGCATGCACGCGTGCATGTGAATCTGCATCTGCATGTGACCGCATGGGAAAATTCATTGGCATGTTTCCAACAATCTCCACCTTGACAATAATTTACTTGATATATCATGCCCTTAATTAATTCATCCATCACCTTCTCTGCAAGAGAAGCCAAACACCATCACAGCTCTGCAACTTCTCTGACAATATCGTTACGTGCACGATTCAATCCAACATGGACCATTTTGTCTCCATCAGTAACCTGTCTAATAAACCGATGCACTTGTCCAAATCTCATGAATCATAACCACAGACCAAATCACTACAACCATTGTAGGTGATACTTGTGCTTCTATGTTTGAAGCACCCATTTCCATGCTTCTGGCCAGGTTTTTCCATGAGAGGGCTAGGTTCATCACATTGTTATAACCAATGAACTAAAAACATTGTATATATGGTTATGTGCATCACATTGTGACGATGAACTAATGTTTTTCACATTGCGACAATATGGTTATGGATAGCCATGGTCATCTATGGACAACAACTATCAAACATGGTTAACTATTGTCAACTATGGTCAACCACAACCAACCATGGTCATGGTCAACCAAGGTCAACCATAGTTATG
>ML781796.1:687880-724085 GCA_009831015.1 Picea engelmannii
TGGATCATATTCATCTTTAACATGATTGGATTTGAGGTGTTTGGGTTTCTGTAAATTTTACTTATTGAGTGATGCACTCCCTCACCTACTATTCTAGACATGGGGGATTTAAATTCAATTTGTTACTAACTTATATTTATCAAGAATGTTTCACATATTCTTAGTCTTTATATATATATATTTTATTTTATTTTCAAATGTATTTTTTATTCGGTAATTTGTGGATCATATCGATCTTTAACATGATTGAATTTGAGGTGTTTGGGTTTCTGTAAATTTTACTTATTGAGTGCCTTAACAATGCACTCCCTCACCTACTATTTTAGACATGGGAGATTTAAATTCAATTTGTTACTAACTTATATTTATCAAGAATGTTCCACATATTCTTAGTCTTTCTTTCTAATTTTTAAATTGATATTTTTTTATTTTAATAAAAAAAATTCTCTAAATTTTTTTAATCTTTTTATTCATTTAATAATTTTATTTTATTTTATTATTTTTAAATAACATTTTTGTTTTTTTAGTTTTTATTTTTTCATTATTTTTAATTAATATTTTTGTTTTTTAAGTTTTTAAGATTAGACAAAGTAGTTATGAGTCAAATGAAAATGATTCCTTAAAGTTGAGGTCAGGTCTGATATTAGACTCTCTTTATCCCTTTTCATTTAGGTCTTTTAATCTTAGATACTACTTTAATTTTAATTTATTATTGGAAATTTTCATGTTGTATTGATTTTCTTGTACTATTCGGGATATTCGGAAGACATTCAATCCTTGAATTGTTTTTGAATTCCATGTGGAATTGTCTTTCTATCTTATCATGTTTTGACCTACACCATATTGCTAAACACATAACTAACTTAGCACTTCCTGCTAATTATAGGAGTGTCGTGGATAAATTGTGTGATATAAGTTTTTTACATGGTAGAGGAAACATTGGTCTGCAGTGCAGCACAGGGCAGGGAGGTTTTGAAACTTTTGTTAGTTAAGGGATCTTAGAAGCCTGACAAACGGTTGAAATTAGTTGAATTAACTTCATGCTTTTGCAATTTTCGGGAGCCAAATCGATGGAATCGGTTAGCCAAACATCAAATCTTCACACATCAAAGAATTATGCTAAACGCTATGCTTTGTCGGAGATATTAAGTTTTGAAGCGGATCATGAAGAAATGCTTTAGATTTCTTTATAGAATCCTTAATTATCTAGGTAATTTTAGGATTTTTCGACATGGGAGAGGAGCTTAGGGTTTGAGGTTTGTGTCGAGGGGAGGGTTAGGTTTTCTACGGAAAATGGACGAAGTGGTGGATTCTCAGAAGATCCACTTGAGGGCCAATAGATTTGGTTTGTTCTAGTAATAAACCCTCGTGGATATGTTTCAGGCCCAGTGCAATTAATCCAAACAGGAATAAACTCGATGGAGGAGGAGACCGTGGTGATCCTCAGTGAGTTGGCGAAGGTACATTCCAGAGGCTGGAAAATTGGCGTGGATATGTCACGTGATAGGTTGCCAATCCAATACAACATGTGATAGGTTAGGAGTCAATGCAAGAAAGAGGTTGAATCAGTGAAATACCCCATGGCAAATCTGCCAAATTCTCGGCCATTAGTTCGTTCCATAGATTTCGGTTCAGGACCAATCTCATCGTGCAATAAACACCTATAACAAATTACCTCTAAAACTAGAGTTGGGAACTCCCAGGATTTATATTCAAAGGAAAAAATTAACGGTTGTTTTTCGGGACCGAGCTTCATTGGAGCTGAACTAGATTGTGACTTAATGAGAAGAATTCCATCTGTTGATGTGGGGCTTTCAAGGTTTCAGAAGTTGGCAGGGTGCTCTCAAAAGTTGGCAGGGTTTGGGGAGAGGATGTAAAGTCTAGGAAGAAGCACAAATGTATGAGGAAGCACAAATGTATGAGGAAGAAGTAGAAACAATAAAAGAAAATTACAATGAGTATCCACTCTACATATTTTAGATAGACTTATAGTGAGATAAACATAAAATACATGAAAAAACTTTGAGGAAAAAATAGACAAATTTGACTAGATAAAGAGAAAGAATGGATGCTTAAAAATAAGCCTATATGGCTTCAGGGAGGAGATGACAACACTAAGTTCTTCCACGGATACTCTAATTATAGGAAAAGCATAAAATTTGTGGAAAAATGAGAAGGTAGATGGATCATGGGAAACCAATTTTAATGATATGGAAATTGAAGGTGTCAAGTAGTTACAATCACTTTTTAAGGTTGAAAACAAAGCTGCCATTGCAAAGATAATTAGATTGTTTAATTCCTTCTCGAGCTTCATCAATTTGGAAGATAATTAGGCTCTAATAGAGGAAGTAGGTAAAGATGAGTTAGTCATGGTACTCCAAAGATTTCAAAAAGATAAAATCTCGGGTCTACATGGGTTATTGGTGGAAAATTTCCTAGGATGTTATGAGTTCATTGAATAAGATTTAATAAGGGTGGTTGAGTCATCTCAAACTACTGGAAAAACTTTGGTAGTTTTTAACACAACATTCACAACCCTAGTACCTAAGTTTGATAATCAACATGCTTTGAAAAATACAGACCAATATCACTATGTAATTACATTTATAAAATCATATCAAACACTATTGCTAGAAGGATGAAAGGGGTTATGTCTCGACAAATCTCTATAGAACAATTTATCCTTTTGAAGGGAAGGAAAATCCATGACATTTTGGAGGGAAAGAAAATCCATGAGGTAGTTGAGGTGGAACAAGAAGGATTACACTCAATTAAAATAAGAAATATGAGAGCAATGACAATAAAAAGTGGACCTATCAAAAGCATATGACAGGGTGAGTTGGCTCGATATAAGGATAATTCTTATACATCTTAGTTTTTGTCCTCTTTTTGTATCCTGGGTGATGAGTGGTATCAATTATGCCTCTTTTTGAATACTGATAAATGATGCAACTTCCCATTTATTTAGTCCATAAAGAGGGCTTGGGCAAGGATTCCCATTATCCACCTTCCTATTCCTTCTAGTTGTAGAAGGTATGAGAAAATACTTAAAGGAGGCCATTGGAAATAGTAATTTTAAAGGAATAAATGTTGTAAATTCTCATTATGTCACGCATTTTTTCTTTGTTGATGACATACTTATATTATGTGAAGGTTCCATAGGAGTGGTTGAAAATCTCAAGGAAATTATTGTTCTATTTTGCACGGTCACGAGTATGAAGATAAATATAGCCAAATCGACAATATCCTTCCTCGGAATCACTTAGAGGGAAAAAATCAATATCACCCAATTGTTTCCCTACAATGTGGTTGAACTAGATGTTGGAATGAAATATTTTGGATTTTCATTAAAAGCTAATTTATATAAAGAAGGTGATTGGCAGTGGTTGATAGCTAAGGTAGAGAAAAAGCTAAATACTTTGTGTAATAGGTGGCTATTCATAGGAGGTCTATTAGTGTTGGTAAAAGAATATCTTGAAGTTATTCTAATCTATTGGATGTCACTTGCATGGATCCCTAGAGGATTATTTGAAAAGATCAAGTAATTATGTTACAGGTTCATTTGGTCAGGGGAGATGGGGGAAAAGGAATTTTATTGGTCTCTTGGAAAAAATTAGCATCACCAAAAGTACAGGGACGATGGCAATTAAATAACATCTTTCTATTTTCTAAAGCATTTGCGGAAAAGAATGTATGGAAATTTGTTCAAGGTTCTAAGTTATGGGCCCAATTCATTATGGACAAGTACATAGCTTCAAACACTATGGATAAGAAATCCTATAAAGAGAATCCATAATGCCTCGATTATCTGGAAAATGATTATTATTTATTTTCCCCTGGTTGGGAATTGGTCGATGTGGCCTATAGGGAAGGGAGACAGAGTTCAAATTGGGTTAGATCCATGGATAGGAAGCATGGGTTTACATAGGTTACCTCCTCATTTGATTCATGAACTAAGAGACAAAGGGTATTCTACTCTCATGGAAGTTGCTAGATGGGATAAGGAAAATACATGGCAGCAACATTGGCTATCCTGGAGGGAGGTTGGTCTAAGGGAGGAGGATGCAGGTAATTATCAGAGATACACATAAAGTTTAAAATCTTGCTATGTTAAAATAGGAGACGATGAGGACCGATTATTTGGTCTTTGAATCCAATTGGAGAATATGTGCGAAGTATTGGATACAAATCTTTAGCTACCAAGGGAAGGGATAACCTTCGGGTCTAGTGGTGGAAGCAAGTTTGGAAATTTAAATGTCTAGCAAAATCCAAAATATTTATGTGGCTTTTTTTGAATAACAAAGCTTTAACTTGGGATATATTGTAGAAGAGGAATTTTGTTGATCCTAGATGTTGTCACCTCTGTAAACAAGAGAATGAAACAAACTAACATCTTATTATGCTTTGTCAATAAACTAAATAGGTTTGGAATGAGGTAGAAGGATTGATAGGCCTAAAAAATGCTTGGAATGGGAATTATATAGAGGAGGATCTCAGATCTTGATGTAGTAATAGGAAAACTAAAAGATATAAAGCTCTCCCTCTAACTCTTGATTAGGGAGTTTGGTTGGTTGGGAATACAAATTATTTGAGGATAAGAACATGTTACCTATGAAATGTGTTGTTCAAAGCTTAAATATTATATATACCTTTCCTCGATTCTAGGAAAAACATTATATAAGATAGTCAATTGAAGTTGTAATTAATAAATATTTTCCATGGGCTTTCTTCAATGTTGCTTCTCAAGGAACTCTTCCTAGGGGTGGGGCAGGGGGGATCCATCTTTCTCCAAGTCATAGTGTTTCTTTGAAAGTAGGAATAGGTCCAGAAACAAATACCTTTTGTGAATTAATGGTGCTCAAATTATTATTGATGGTGGCTCAAGAATAGGATGTAACTCATATACGATTATTTGGAGATTCACTCCTTGTAATTGAATGGATGAAACAAGAAGTGGCCTTGAGGAATTTTACACTGCAACCTTTGTTTCTTGATGTTTTGTCTTTATAGTCAGAGTCCACTCATATTTCCTTTGCACATGTCTATAAGGACATAAACCAGACAGTTGATGTCTTATCCAAAGCAAATCTAGAGTTGAACAGAGATAGAGGAATCTGAAAAATCCTCAAGAATCACCAAGGACAATTTTCTAAACATTTACATGATCCTTGGATATAAATTTGCTCAATCTTTTAAGTTTTTTGAGGCTCTGAGTTTATCACAAAGGTGGTGGATGAAACATACAAAGAAAGGAGGTTGATACATGTTAGATAATAAAAAGGAGATGTATTTTAGAAATATGGTAGAAACAATTGTTTTGTTTTTCAACATTATGTTTAAATTCATAATGTTGGAAGTTTTAATGTATTTATATATAAGGAGATTGGAAAAAAAATTGTTATAGACATTTTGAAGCAGACTAGAATGATATACGACATCTAAATAATGTAATTTTGGTTTTCTTAACAAAATTACAAGTCTTTTTCCTAAAAAAAAAAATTGTGTGATATAAAATGTAAAAGTGGGTGAAATATAATGATGACAAGGCATTAAGTGATCCCAAGGTCATTTAATATTCAATGCCTTTGTATATTGTGTGCATACCAAACGCATGATATACGTGCATGATGGATGGCATACATAGAGGGGTTTTTAAATCTTATCTATTTATATTTATGATACATGCACCTTATTCAACCCAACATAGGAGTTTAACATTCACTCCTTATAAGAAGTTAAATTATAAATTTTTCTAGAATCCATGAGGAAATCTTGGAAATCCATAATTTTATTGTGGTGTCCACGTCATACTTTTGAGGCTGAGAAACACTAGCATTACCAGAGTCTTTGTTGTTAAAGATGTTGCTAACCTCACTTGTTTTACGCCATTAGCCCAATCTATGTTGCTAGCCTCACTTGTTAAAGATGTTGCATATTTCTTCCGAAGGACATATTACAAATATGATTGGAGGGGGAATGCCAGCGATAGCAATATCATATCGAAAGGCTTGTTTAACATAAGAATATGCATTGATATGCTAATTATTATTAATAGTAAGAAATGGTTGAGATTCATTTTAAGTGTAACAATAGTAATGTGAATATTGAAGTACACTTTACAATAGCAAACAATGGTTGATGATTTATTTTAAGTGTAATAATGGTAAAGAGAAAACATGTCACAAGTGGGACATGAATTTAGGTAGGGAGGATAACAACTTCTTCTTTCAATCACCCGTGTTAGATCCAATTGACAAAATTGTTTGGAACTTCTTGCCTCACTCTCAAATACTTGAGAAAAAATAAGATTGGTGGTACCTTGTCAGTACCAATCAACCCACAAGAGGCAACGATGTCACAACTTAGATTCAAACCTAATGGATTGATAACAACTCTGCCTCTTAACCATCCAAGCTAGCTAGACTCCATTAACTATGATATTTTTTTATGCAATGAGAGATAACAATGTTTTTTCAATGTAATATGGATGGAATCATAGAATAAGTGTAGTAATCTAGCTCTAATGATAATGAGTGAAATGTTTTGGATCTTACTGAAAATGATAATGAGTGAAATGTTTTGGATCTCAGTGAAAAAAAGTAGCCAAGAAATTTGCTCATATTTGATGATTTTCCCATCGATGTTCATAGCAAATACGACTCCTATTTCCACAAGGTCTTGAAGGTTTATACAAAATCATCGAAGTTTCTTTAAGAAATTGGATAGCAATTGGTGGAGGTAGGGCTGAAGTGTTGGGTGATCGGTGAAATTTCTTTTGGAATCACTTTCATCTCTTTGCACATATTATAGGAATCCTTTCCATTGACATAGTACCACACCCCGAATATTATAGCCTATTGTTTGGGTATACATATGAAACATTACATGATTCTTGCATGGCCTTTTGGGTTATGCTCATGAGATTATTGCAAGGCCTATTTCACGGTGAGTACCCAACATAGTTATGGAGGTTAAATGGTTGTGTTATTCCATGGATTTCTCTCTTATTTTGTGAGAATGAAATCCATAGTTTTCCTATTGTGATTCGACATGTGGAAAAGATTCAACCAAGAGAAGACATGGTAGAAATACTTCATTTGATAACTCTCCAACAAACACATTCAATTTCATGTTTGCATGAGCCATTTATTTTGGAATGGTGAATGTGAACCATGGTTACTAATACTTCCAAAAACTTAATACACCGAAAATACAGAAGGAGCTCATTTTTCTTTAGCTCTTTAAACCCATATAACCAAGGGGTAGTAATTAAAGGGGAAATTCAAAGAACATTTTGGTTTGACTTAATTAAAATTTTTAAGAATAAAACATATCCCAAAAGTTATTCACACTATGAAAATTCATAATCCCACTTGCATATACATAGAGGAAGCCATGCTACATATCGTTGTTTAAATGAATGGTTATCATTGAACCCATGGGGTTTCACAACATAAAATATGTGTTGAACTTCAGAAAAGTTGGTTTCCACAATGCAACATTGACAATAATGCATTTTTGAGATTGCTTCTAGTCTTCCTTTTGTTGATCCAGCTAAAGGAGTGGGAGAAATATTGCTTTCTAGTAGCCTGAGAAATATTCCTTGCAAAGTGCTAACACTAGTACACAACCTCTATAAGACTTTCCTCCATGTTAATATTCACATACATCCACTATAATGTTTTCCATGCCAACAAAATGAAATCATGATCCTGTCACTGTCCACAAAGTCCTTTTGAAAAAGACTTTCTCCTCATGCAATGGTCCACAACAAATTAAGAACGAGCTCTCTTCCTTTTGTTGATCCATCTAAAGGAGTGGGAGCAATATTACTTTATGTAATATACCAGATATAAAATGTATGAAGAACAGAAATAAAATGCTAGTAATGGCAGAATAACGGCAATATAACCAGAACATTCACCACAATAACACTGAAATGATGTGAGAATAATAACAGAATCACGGGCCTCTTCGAGGGGGCAACCTCCAGTTGAGCAGAGATCTATTACAAATAATATCCAAGTTAGGGTTCTCATACCCTCGACTCCTATTTATACTAAAAAGAAGCATCTAGAGGAAGATCCTTCTAGAAGCGGAAGCTTCTATTAGGTCTTCTTACATCCGCCTTATTCTATTTTATTGAAAGGCCTTATTAATATTAACCTTTATTACATCCGAATATATTGTTCTACCTATGTGCGGGTTAGGACCCTAACATGTCCGCCCCCTTAAAAACAGCCTTGTCCTCGAGGCTTGAGATGAGGAAATTGCTACAGAATGGTAGCTGGTTCCCAAGTGGCGTCTGTTGGAGTTGTATCTTTCCACTGGACTAACACTTCCTTGATGGTTCTCTGACGTAGGCGACGCTCACGCTAGTCCAAAACTGCTTCTAGTTGTAGCCAAATGGATCCTTCTTCAGCTAACTCTGGAAGGTTGGTTTGAATTTAGCACTTAGCTCCAATCACCTTCTTTAAGCATGAAACATGAAAAACCGGATGTAGCTTCGAATGGCTGGGCAAAGCTAACTGATAGGATACTTGTTCCACACACTTGAGAATGGTATAAGGACCATAAAATTTGGGCGCTAGCTTCTGACAATGCTCGGCCTTGAGTGAAGTTTGCTTGTAAGGTTGCAGTCAAAGAAACACCTGATCCCCTTCTGCAAATTGACGTTCAGAGCGACCTTGATCTGCTTTTTGCTTCATGTGATTTTGTGCCATGACCAAATTCTCTTTGAGGGTACGGAGAATAGCCTCTCGAGCTGTAAGTGTTAGGTAAACCGCCTGGACCTTCGAGGCACCCGGTAAGTATGAGAGAATTGAAGGTGGCTTATGACCATATACCGCTTCAAAAGGAGTCATGCGTGTAGTTGTATGGTATGAAGTTTTGTACCACCATTCAGTTAAGGGTAACCATTGAGCCCACTAATTTTGCTTTTCCGAGGCAAAACACCTCAAATAAGTTTCCAAACACTTGTTGACAACTTTCGTTTGGTCATCAGTCTGGGGATGATAAGTTGTGCTGAGATGCAATTCGGTGCCTTGTATCTTGAACAGTTCTTGCCAAAAATTGCGTGTGAAAGTTGGGTCACGATCAAAAACAATAGAGTGTGGCATGCCATGAAGCTTGAAGACCTAATCCATGAAAATTTGAGCCACCGTGGATGATGTAAACGGGTGTTGAAGGTCACAGAAATGAACATACTTGGAAAGGCGATCAACAACCACCATGATGACGGATTTATTGCCCGATTTGGGTAAGCCAGTAATAAAATCCATAGAGATATCCCTCCAAATAGCAGGTGGAATCGGGAGCGATTGTAGTGTGCCCGAAGATTTGACTATTTCTCCCTTGTTGCATTGACACATCACATTCAGCTACAAAATTACGAATGTCTTGTTTCATACCATCCTAGAAAAAGGAACGTTCGACCCTGTCATAGGTTTTGGTGAACCTGAAGTGCCCTACTGTGGGTGTAGCATGAAGCTCAGAAAGTATCGTGGATTTAATCTTTGATTGTTTACTTAAATACAAACGGCCTTTGTATCGAAGTTCATCATGGAGCCAAGAGTACCCTGGGGAAGTTGGAGCATTGGACTGCAATTGTTGGATCAACTGCAAACTTTTGGGATCTTGTAGCCATTCCTGGCAAACAGCTTGGAGCCAATTTGGTACAATGAATGAAAGAGAAAAAAGGGATCCTTCATCTTCATATTTCCAGGAAAGTGCATCCGCAACCACATTGTCTTTGCCTTTCTTGTAAATGATCTCATAATCATATCCAAAGAGTTTAGTCACCCATTTTTGTTGTTCTGGGGAGGAAATGCGTTGTTCCAGAAAATACTTGAGGCTTTGATGGTCTATCTTAATTTGGAAATGTTGCCCCAATAGATAAGGACGTCACAGATCAACGGCATGTAGAATAGCCAACATTTCCTTTTTATAGATGGATTTGCCCAGATTTCTTTCAGATAGTTGCTTGCTGGTAAAGGCCAAAGGTCGACCCTCTTGCATAAGGACAGCACCAATTCCTTTCCCTGAGGCATCACATTCCAACACAAAGGTCCTTGTGAAGTCGGGAAGGGTGAGGACTGGAGTGGTGCACATGGCCATCTTCAAGGTTTGAAAAGATTGAGCAACGGTTGGAGTCCAAGTGAAAGAGTTCTTTTTTAGGAGAGCAGTGAGAGGTGCTACAATCTTCCCATAATTCTTAACAAACTTGCGATAATACCCTGTTAAGCCCAGAAATCCACGCAAGATCTTAAGAGTATTTGGTTGAGGCCAGTCTTGCATAGCTTCAATCTTTTTAGGATCCACCCTGACGCCATCTTTGCCAACCAGATGACCTAATTATTCTACTTCTGAGGCGCCAAAAGCACATTTAGATTGTTTCAGGAAAAGTTGGTGTTGAGAGAGTAGATGGAGAACTCGATCCACATGAGCAAGATGGTATGTCCAGGTTTTTCTATAGATGAGGATATCATCAAAGAAAACTAAGACAAAATGGCGGAGAAAAGGACGGAAGACATGATTCATGAGGCTTTGGAAGGTGGAGGGGGCATTACACAAGCCAAAGGGCATGACCAAAAACTCATAGTGGCCCTGATGAGTTCTAAAGGCAGTCTTGGGAATGTCTTCCTCTTTCATACGTATCTGGTGGTAGCCCGAATGAAGATCAAGTTTAGTGAAGAATTGGGCGCCACTGAATTCATCCAGGAGGTCATCAATGACAAGAATGGGGAATTTGTCTTTGATGGTAAGTTTGTTGAGGGCACAGAAGTCAGGACACATTCGCCAAGAACCTTCTTTCTTCAGGACCATGACCACAGGAGAAGAGTAGGGGCTCGTACTAGGGCGAATAACGCCTGCATTAAGAAGTTCCTGGACCATTTTCTCAATTTCATTTTTTTGGGAAAAGGGGTGACGATATGGACGGATATTGGGAGGAAGGCTTCCGGGTACCAGGGGAATGGAATGATCATGAACACCATGGGAAGGAGGGAGTCCTTGGGGAGTGGAAAAGACCAGTTGATGTTTAGAAAGGATGGCTTGGAGGTCTTGCGAGACCGAGGGTGTCTTTGTTGCTTGTATGGCATGGAGTTGGGAGATAACACTAGAATGACCTTTTTTGAGCATATTTTCCATGCAATGGGAACTAATGATCTCAGGTGAACCGGCGGTGATGCCTTGGAACTTATATTGGTGGCCCTCCTGGTCGAACTGCATAGTTAAGTCTTTAACATCCATGAGAATGGGACCCAAATTCCTTAGCCAGTCTGCACCCAATACAATGTCACAACCTCCCATGTCGATAGCAAACATATGGGATTTCAAGTGGTAGTCACCAATTTGGAGACGCACATTTTCACAACGCCCTCCACATTTCATGGAACCACCATTGTTGATCATGATTTGGAAATTATTGACGGCATGGATGTAGCATTGAGTTTCTTGGGAAATGTGGCGATGAATAAAATTATGGGTGCTGCCACTATCAACCAGAATGATGACCTTCTGATGCTTGATGTAACCGATTATCTTGGGGGTTTGGGGAGCGGAGAAGCCAGTGAGAGCATTGAGGGAAATGACCGATTCTACTTCAGGAGGGTCTAAGGGAGGGGTTATGTCAGTGGATTCAGGTGACTCAGACACAAAGGGAGTTTCAACATCCTCTTCTGAAATATCCTCAGAGATGGCCATAAAAATATTTTGTTCTTTATACTTGTGGCCCGGGAAATATTTTTCATCACAGTTATAACAAAGGCCTTTGAGTTGGCGTTCATCCATTTCATCCCTAGTCAATTTTTGGATCTTTAGTGGAGCAGAGGGAGTAGTGGGATTTACTAGTTTAGGGCGAGGGAGAAAGGAGGGTTTTCGGTTTTGAGAAGATACAACCTGTTGTGCTTCTTTATCTCTTTTAGTAGCCTCCACCCAACTCTGAGGCCGAGCCATGAGGACATGGGACCGAATCTCATCCTTGAGGCCGCTGATAAAACACTCTCGGAAAAAGGCATCAAACATTCCCTATGTTCTAAAAGCCGGGTGCTCAAAGGAAGCTATAAAGTCTTCCATTGTTCCTAATTGTTTCAACTTTGTCAAACGGCCCAAATGGTTGGTGTCAGTGTCAAAGCATTCATAAAGCTCTGCCACAAAGTGTGTCCAAGCAATATACCCTGGACGAGAAGTTTTTCTCCATTGCCACCATTGCCAACGTTCTTGATCTAGATGGAGAACACCATATCGGAGTTTGGCCAAGTCATCTGTAATGTTGTATAAAGAGAAATAATGTTCCATTTGGGTTACCCAACCAGTGGGGTCTGAGCCATCAAATTTGGTCACATCCACCCGCGAAAGGTGTAGGTCACGTTGAAAGTGATGGTTTTGAAAGTTATGGGAATGAGAGGAATGGTCACTGTCAGTATGTGGAGGTGAGGAAGAGGAAGGGTTATCTATAGGGATATGCAGTTTGATGCAGAGTACAGAAAAGACTGATTCAAGCTTGGTGGTAAGGTCTTGTTTGATTTCCTCCATTGAGGACTGCATGGTTGTATTGATGGCAGCAACATTGGCACTGAGTTGTTTCACTTCTTGTTGGGTCTCGATGAGACCAGATTGCAAGGTGTTGAAGCGAGCTTCCAAGTCTTGGCTATGGGTATGGGCCATGAGGATGGGGGAACTGAAAAGGGGCGATCGGGGTCAAAACTTTTGCCAAAAAATGATATGGATGAATGTGATAAAGGCGAAGCGATGGATCCAATGGAATAGGTCTCAAATAATGGTGAAAAAAATTCCAGACTTTTTTTTTTTTACACCTGCAGAGTTATACTCCGGTCTGAAGAATATTGTAGAGAGGAAATACCCAAATGCTTAACCAAAAATAAATGTGTATTTACTTGGAAACCCGAACACAGTTGTGCAACAATAGATCTTGTTTGTTTTAATTTGTTTATGTTTCTGTCCCCAAGGGTTAGGTATTCAAGGGTTCTACAAACAAAGGTTTTCCCTGTCCTATAGCTCTTTGATATATGTGCAGAGTCCAACAGTAGTACTCGGCCCAATATCTCAGGGCACTAACTAAGGAGGATAGACCGTACCCTTAGCCGTACTACCTGACTACCCAGGTACTAGAGAGTATCTTCCCGAGTGTTGTTCTCGGTGACACTATAGCAGCCAGGCGGCCAATCAGTTTATCTAAAGAGGGCTTCAGGTAATCTAGGTCGATCCGTACACAGATGTTGTCTAATGCACTACCACTCGAAGGGGTACCAAAAGGGGTTACAAGTGTGGCCAACAGATGTGCGCTTAAGTACCACTTATATTTCCTGCATGTATGAATCCCTCAACAGCGAGTTTATGCACGAAACGACAGATCTCTGTGGTTTAAAGACGTCGGAATACGTCTCTACCCTGGAAAAAAAAATTAACCCACACTTTTTGCCAAGGAAAGTGCTCTGATACCACTTGTAATATACCAGATATAAAATGTATGCAGAATAGAAATAAAATGCTAGTAATGGCAGAATAACAACAATATAACCAGAACATTCACCACAATAACACTGAAATGATATGAGAATAATAACAGAAATAGCACTTTGAATCTAAAATCAATGTTCACGGGCCTCTTCGAGGGGGAAACCTCCAGTTGAGCAAAGCTCTATTACAAATTTAGGGTTCTCATACCCTCGACTCTTATTTATACTAAAAATAAGCATCTAGAGAAAGATCCTTCTAGAAGCGAAAGCTTCTATTAGGTCTTCTTACATCTTCCTTATTCTATTTTATTGAAAGGCCTTATTAATATTGACCTTTATTACATCCGAATATATTGTTCTACCTATGTGTGGGTTAGGACCCTAACACTTTCTAATAACTTGAGAAATATTCCTTGCAAAGCACCAATACTAGTACACAACCTCTCTAAGACTTTCCTCCATGTTGGCATTCACATGCATCCACTATAATATTTTCTATTTCCAACAAAAGGAAACAATGATCCTCTAAATGTCCACAAAGTCTTTCTACAAAAGACTTTGTCACCATACAATGGTGTTTTTTATTTGGTTATTCACAACAAATTAACAATGAGCTCTCTTCCAACATTTATGCCCTAGACTTATACAATACCCAACAACTTGTTATCTCGATGAAATGCCCATTTCATTGAGCTCACATGACAACTTCTACTTCTCACTAGCATAATGTCATACATTCACACAATGAACCACATAATCTTCCATGGTTCTCATAAATGTGAGTCAAAGCTCATAATGCAAACAACATTCAATCATACTTTCTGCAATAATCGCAGACATACTTCCTCTCATAGAGAATGGCAACATTCTCTCAACCTCTAGTCTTAAAATCTCATGGAATGCTCTGCAATGACTCAAACATCTCCAAATCCCATGCTAACATGGCTCTAATGTTCATGTTGGTATGATTGTGCCTGCATTACAATATAACTTAACAAGGAGGAACAAAATAGAAACCTTAACACAATATTTTTAAATGAATTTCAACATAATAGGCATACAAGTACTTATATTTATATGACTCACGAGTCTTTGGTCGTTTACTAGTTTGCTTACTTTGGTGGAATTCCTCCATTCTAAGTGTTCATGGCATATTCCCTTATGACATATTCCTTCCACCTCTTATATGTTCTCTTACAACTCTCTTATATTCCCCTACACATATTACATGTTATGAAACTTCGTGTTATTAATCCTTGTGTATGGGATATCAACATATCACGTGGAATCCATCACCAAGGACCTAAACAAACCTTGGTCACATAGATAAGTCCCAAGTGACCATTACATTACAAAAATTTTCCAATGACCATAATCATCATTATTCCTAACATCCTCCCATATTGAAAATTTTGTAAGCTCCTTGTAATTTGACATGCTCCTTGTATTGAAAATTTCACTCCCTCAAATGCATGCTCCCTAGTTCAAGATCTAATAAATCCAAGCTTCATCTTACTTGCTTGTCATGACATTGAACAAGTCTCTTGAAACCTTGTCACTTTTCGTAACAAACCGCATTCATCTAACACGTCCTAAATTTAGCCCATGTGTTGGCTAGAATAAGCATGGTTCTCCTTTGAATAGTCATGTATCAACATCCTCTTGTGCTCATTCATAGATCAATCAATAATTTGTACCCCTTTTGTGGTGTTCCTTAATAATCGAAACATAATATTCAAAGCAAGATGAAAAAAAATATAATTGTGAAAAGAAAATAAATAGAACCATGATATGGAAATAACAAAAGTAAGCAAACCTTTATTAATATTTAGAACTTAGAGGAATGCTCACTTACCTATTCAAGGGAGTAACCTCCAACTGAGCAGGGCTTCAAATACAATAATATTCACTTGGAAATTTATTACATAGCTTCTACTAATATATATAGTTTCTAAATTATCAAAACAATTGATTACATAGCTCCTACTACTATATATAATTTCTAACTGATCAAAACACCACATACCTAGGCCTTAATCACTAACTAGTGGACCTTCTATAATGAGGCAAACTTACATTTATTGATTTCACACTCTACTACACCATGGGAATTATTTAATAGATATGGTCCCAAAACATTAAGTAACAACATATTCTCCTAACTAGGGGAGTTAGGGTGGGACCCTAACATGTCCTCCCCCTTACAAAGCCATGTTTTCCTCAAGGTTGGAGATGATCAAAATGGTGGAGAATGTTTGCTAGTTCCCATGTAGCATATTTAGGATATGAATTTATCTATTGTATCAACACTTCCTAGATAATTCACTACTAAAGATGGTGTTCATGTTTGTTAAAAACAACCTTGGGCTGTAACCAAATGTAACCCTCCTCGTCTAGTTCAGGAAGGTTGTTTTGAACTCTGTAGTTTGACTTGACCAATTTCTTCAAGCAAGACACATGAAAGACTATGTGGAGCTTAGAATGGCTAGGTAGAGCTAACTTCTAAGCCACTAAGCCTATATGTTTGAGTACGTTATAAGGTCCATAAAAATTAGGGGCTAACTTCTATAGGCTCTTCTCTTAAGTAATGTTTGCTTATAGAGATGGAAATGTAAGAACCCTTGATCCCCTTCCTCAAAGTGGCATTCAAAAGTTATGTTGATTGGCATATTGTAGTGTACCCAGGGGGGTAATATGGGGCACCTAGGGAGGTACCCAACGGTAATAATAATAGTTAAATGACTATGTATTGATATGTTTAGAGGTCATTTCTAGTAAATAAGGTCCATGTAGTAGTGTGAAAGAAATAAATGTAAGAAGGCTTATTAGAAGGTTCCACCTACTAGAAACTTCCTTCTCTAGAACGTTCCTAGGAGATAGATACTAATATATAAAGAAGTATAAGCAATGTAATGAGGTATTGTGAAGTATATTCTAATTGTAGCAACCTTTGCTTATGGGGTGTTTTTCATCTATAAGGAATAATTCATGGTGTTACCCTACCTGAAGGGTTTTCTCTACAATTCTCTTGTGTGTTCATTCATTGATGTCTATTGTTTAGATATTTTAGTTATTTCTCAATTTAACTTTCATATTCTATGTTCAAATCTGTTGAATTACATAACAATTAGTATCAGAGCTCTTTCTTGGGCCAAAAAAGGGAAGAATTGTTTTTTTTCTTTTTCATAAATTTTTCAAGGGAAAAAAGAGGGTGGCGGACATAAAATCAATTTCTAAAACTTTTAATGCATAATTTGAAGAAACAAGATGTAGATCTGATTTCCTTTTGAAAAAATACCTAGGTTCAAAAAAAATTATGAATTGAAGTCCGAGAAGTGGAGTTACCGTTGATTTAAAATCAATTGTTTTAGGGTTTTTCGGGGACGACTGTGTGATTTGTAGATCAGATATATTTTGACAGAGTGACCAAATTTCAGTCAAACTAGTGGCAGAAGATGCAAAGTGGCCATGGAATTTCATTATTTTGGTCATAATAGCCAATCAAAGAAGTGTAGCGGAAGTTATGACCATTTTAATTTAGCCACCTCAAGAATCCCATTGAACATTAAGTGATTTTATTTTAAACCCTAGTTCTATTTTGGGGTTATAGCGGGGAGGATTTTTTTTACATTGAAATGTGATGGCCCTAGCATTGAAGAATTCATAAAGTACCAAAAGTCATTATGGCAAGAGAAGTGGAAAGATTGTCTATACTTTGTTTTCAAAGAAGATGCTACCATATGGTGGCAGTCATTTGACTTTAATAAGATGATGGGACTTTCATGTGAAGACTTTGAACAAGTACTTTTAGATAGATGGTCTCATGTTAATAAGAATGATAAAGGGAGCACCAAGGGTTTATTTCCATGTGGCAACTCTTTACTACAGGTTCATGGATGTATTCATAAAGAAAAGGTCATTGTTTCTATTAACCCTAGTGCCAACATAATTTCATCAATGTTAACTTGGCTAACAGATTGCAAGTTCTTGTAAAACATATCCAAATCACACAAGTTGGGGGTGAGATTTTTGAAATTTTTAAATATTTGAAACTCACCATGGATAAATATGTGTTGCTTTCTAATTTTCATGCCATATATTTGAATGATGTGGATATTATTCTTGGATATCCTTGGATGGAATCAAGTGGTATAGTTAATGTTAATGTTAATGTGAAAAATATTTGTTTGAAGATTTGGTATAAGAAAAATAAAATCACATTGTAGGATATTTCTCTTACTAAGCAAGAAGGGCCTGCGGGAGCACCTAAAAAATTTCTTGTAGGGGAAATAATATAGAGTCTAAGGTTGCATCAAAAGTAGAGACTACAAAAGAATATGAAGAAAAGTCCTAGGAAGGGCATAAAAAGGAAGCCAATGAGCTAAATGAATCAAAGGAACATCAAGTTGAAGAGTCCAAGAAAAAAATATCGAGAGCCAAGGTTGATGCATATTGCCACCCATGCCACTTAAAGAAACACCAGTCATCAAGGCAAGGGCATGAGCATCAAAAAACTTATTATGGACCAACGTGGCACTAGAAAGGAAACCAATCGAGAGGCACATGGAAGCATAACAAAAATGCATGGAGATATTAGAGTAGCACAACAAGGAGCAAACAAATTTTAGATCAAAGTGGAAAGGAAGAAGTTGGACACCAAATTCACGTTTCACTAGGATGAATGGATGCTCGCAATTGGTACTAGCTGGCTACATTTCTTAGCCAATCATATTTTATGGTTTATTCCCATGTTTCGTGGATGAAACATGCAAAGGGGGATAGAATGTTGTGTACCTAGGGGGGTAATATGGGGTACCTAGAGAGGTATCCAAGAGGAATAATAATAGTTAGATGGATATGTATTGTTATGTATGGAGGCCATTTCTTGTAAAGAAGTCCCATGTAGTAGTTTGAAAGAAATAAATGTAAGAAGGCTTACTAGAAGGTTCTACCTACTAGAAATTTCCTTCTCTAGAATGTTCCTAAGAGATAGATAATACCATATAAATAAGTATAAGAAATGTAGTGAGGTATTGTGAAGTATATTCTAATTGTAGCAAGTATTTCTTGTGGAGTATTTCCCTTCTTTAAGTAATAATTCATGGTGTTACCCTACCTAAAGGGTTTTCTCTAAAATTCTCTTGTATGTTCGTTCTTTGATGTCTATTGTGTAGATATGTTAGGTATTTCTCAATTTAATGTTCATATTCTATTTTCAGATCTATTGAGTTACATAACACATGTTGCTTCATGTAATTATGGTCCAACACCAAATTATCCTCAAGGGTACAAATACTATCAACACAGTTTGTTAGGGTTTTATCTACCTCTTGAACCTTAAAGAGGCATGGTAAGTATGAGATCACTGGTGGGAGGCATTTTCCATAGACTGCCTTAAAGGGGGTCATTTTAGTAGCACCATGATAGGTGGTATCATACCACCATTTAGCCAGGGGCAACCACTGGAGCCATTGGGCTTGCTGGTCCAAGGAAAAACACATAAATAAGCTTCCAAACACTTGTTGTCTGCTTCCATTTGGCCATTTTCTTGGGGGTGATATGTTGTGTTGAGATTCAAGTGGGTACCTTGAAGCCGAAATATCTCATGCTAGAAATTTCCAGTGAAGGTGGGATCATGATTAGTCACAATTGATTTAGGCATGTCATGGAATTTTCAAAAAATTCCATGAATACTTGTGCCATTGTAGAGGCCTTCAATGCATGTCATAAGGAACATAAGTGAGCATATTTAGAAATGCAATCAACAACTACCATGTTCACTGATTTGTTGCCTAATTTTAGTAACCCTACAATGAAATCCATAGAAATTCCAATCCATAAGTGACTAGAATGGGTAAAGGTTGTAATGGTCCTAGAGGATTTATTGTTTTCCCCTTGGAGATTAACACATTCGACCACAATGGTGTGAATTTCCTCATGCATTCCCAAAACAATGAATGCTTAATATATTCATATGTTTTATAAAACCTAGAATTACCCATTGTGGGAGAGCAGTGTAAATAAGATAATGCTCCATATATAAATGTTGAATCTCAAACCCAAAAAATACACCCTTTATAGTGGAGCTTATCATTTTTCCAAGTGTAGATGGATGTGCATGTGGGTTGACCTGTAGCTAGTGGATCATGTGCATAGCCTTAGCATCCATTGACCATTATTGACATATTACTTGTAGCCAATATAGCACATTGGAAAATATAAGGAAAGTAAGGAATCTTCCTCATCATACTTCCTAGATAGAGAATCAGCCACATTCTCCTTTCCCTTCTTGCAGATAGTATAGTAGTTGTAGCATAACATTTTAGTGACCCATTAGTGTTGCTCTAGGGAGGAAAACATTTATTCCAAGAAATATTTCCATCTATGATGGTCTATTTTAATATAGAAATGATGGTCCGTCAAGTAAGGACACCCCCATATCAACTTCATGTATAATAGCCAACATTTTCTTCTCGTGGGAGGATTTTCCAAAGTTTCTATCACATAATTGATTAATGGTGAAAACCAACAAGCATCCCTCTTGCATTAATACTACCCCAATCCCTTTTTCAAATGCATCACATTACAAGACAAAAATCGTATTGAAGTTGGGCATGGTAAGTATTGGGTAGTATACATAAAATCTTCTAAGGAATATTTAGCCTCCTCATTCCAATTGAAGGCATTCTTTTTTAGCAAGGTAGTGAGGGAAGCTACAATTTTACCATAGTTTTGCACAAACTTGCTTTAGTAACCTATGAGGCCAAGAAATCCCCACAAACTTTTGGGGCTATTGGGGTGAGGCCAATCTTTCATTGCTTCAATTTTCATAGGATAAACACACACCCCCTCCCACTAACAATGTCTCCCAAATATTACACTTATTAGACACCAAAAGCGCATTTAGAACGTTTGAGGAACAATGGGTGAGTATGGAGGAGTTGTAAGACTTGATCCACATGTGCCACATGTGTCACCCACATTTTGTTGTAGACTAAGATGACATCAAAGAAGACCATGAAAAAATGTCATAGAAGGGGTAAAAATATTTTAATCATGAGGCTCTAAAAGTGGAAGGTGCATTGTAAAGATGAAAATGCATCACCAAAAACTTGTAATGACCTTTGTGAGTGCCAAAAAAAAAAAATCGAATATCTACATCCTTCATACAAATTTTGTGATAACCTAAGTGAAGATCAAGTTTGGTGAAGAACTGAGTGCCATGTAGATCATCTAGGAGATCGTCAATGACCAGAATGGGAAATTTATCTTTGACGATCAAGTTGTTGAGAGCTCAAAAGTCGGGACACATGCACTAGGTGCCTTCTTTTCTAAGAATTGTGATGATCGTAGAGGTGTAGGGGTTGGTCCTAGGATAGATGACACCTACTACCAATAGATATTATACGATATTTTTTATTGCATTATTTTGAGAAAAAGGATGGAGATATAGGTGCATATTGAGTGGTAGGATATTGAGCAGAAACAAGATACTTTGATTACGCTCACCACAGGAGGGTGGTAGTCCTTGGGGAAGTTCAAAGACTATTCATGTTTCTCCAAACTAATTACAAGTCCAAATTAATGGGTCAAGAAGCATCCTTAAAGGATTAAATAGAATGGAAATGTACAATAATGCATAAATGACCCTTTTTAGGAGATTTTCTATATGGTGGGAGCTAATTATTTATGAAGAGCTTGCTTTGAGACCTTTGATAGTGTAGGAATTCCCATCCTTCTAGAAAATCATGTACAACTCCACTAAATCCATGGTGATGGGGTCTAATGTTCTCAACCATTCGACACCCAAAACAATATTACAACCACCCATTTCAATGGTGGTTGTGCACGTTTTTAGGGAATAATCGCAAATTTAAAGTTTCACATTTTCACACCAGCCACCACATTTCGTAGATCCCCCATTGGAAATCATAATTTGAAAGTTGTTGACAGCGTGGATATAACAATGTGTTTCTTGGGATATGTGATGATGAATGAACTTGTGAGGTGATATCACTATCAATAAATATAATGACCTTTTGATGATTTATATAGCTAACCAACTTTAATGTCTGAGGAGAGGAAATATTGATCAAGACATGAAGAGAGATTTAGGGTTCTTCACCCTATTAGAGTTTGATGTCCTCCCAAGTCTCACCATCATAAGTGTTCTCAAAGATGGCCATACATAGTTTATGTTCTTTACATTTATGCCTAGAGAATATTTTTCATCGCATCTATAACATATACCCTTGAGTTGGCATTATGCCATTTCAGCTTGTGTTAACTTGTGAACCTTTAGGAATGGAGCAAGATACTAAGGGATCACCACATTTGGAAATGGTAATGGAGAAAAGTTGGGGCATTTGGACTAGGCATATGACATAAATTGAGCATGATGAGTGAGTTGAGTGGCCTCCAACTAGGTAGCAAGGTGATTTATTTCCACTCGGGTTTTGATTTCCTCATTAAGACCACTAATAAAGCATTGCTTAAAAAAGTCGTCAGTTAAATTTTTTGTTTTGATGACCAAATGTTCAAAATAATCGATATATTCTTCCATTGTGCTTGTTTGACACAATTTGGTAATATGGCCCATAAAATTAGTGTCTCAAATAAAGTGAGTAAACAAGGCTTTCACAAACTGCTACCATGTAATTAACCCTAGACATGATTTCTTATTCCAATGCCACCATTGTCGACGTTCCCTATCTAGATATAGAAAACCAATTTGGAGTTTCAATGGGTCATCCATAATGGTATAGAGGGGAAGCAGTGATCCATTTGGTGAACCCAACCTGTCGGATCCAACCCATCAAACTTACTCAAATAAACTTTAGGTAAGTAAGGCATCAGATGATGGGAATGATCAGAAAATGAGTGGTCATGAGTGTAATATTCGTCCTCGTCAATGTTCTTACCCTCATTAGAACCTTCACTTGAGCCACCATCATCATGCTTATCATTCAGCTTCTTAACCTTATCAAAACAAAGGTCTACTTAGGTGTTGATGGTGGTCATGTTGATCTCAATTATTTTGACTAACATGGTGAAAGACTAAACCATTTACTTCAGTTCATCCACAATTGACATGTTGCAGGTGTGGGTCATGGGACCATCAAGTCCACCTAAAATTTTAACCAATAGTTATCCTAATAGAATCAGTTTCATGAGAGGAATTTGTAGCAAGGGGTCACAAGCAGTAATATTGGTGGGTCCACACCAAAAAAGGGTTACTAGAGAGCTACACCACTCCAATCAGTGTAGCACAAGGAGTATTTTTATATAGGTCTCTCTTATTGGTATGGGTAGGCCTATGTGACACACTTCATCCCCTAAACCTTACTTAGGCTAGTGGGATGTCGAATTTCCTCTCATTCTCATGACACACTATTGGATTCACTAGTTACTTAAGTGAGGACTTATCTTATCATAATTTAAAATAAGATAACTCTTATTAATTATCAAGGAGGTTTCTCCACTTAGCTTACTGAAGTACCCAGGTGCCTAAACACCTTCAATCAGATAGTTTGATTTTCTTATCGCTCTCATATCAATAATCTGTGGGTATTCTAAATCATTCCTGTCGGAGTGCCCAACCATCTAGGTTAATCTCCCCTCCAACGGAGATATCCTGACATATCATCCTCCGACATCTAATGGTCCTCAGACCCGGGGTTCCCACAGCTGGGATTTACGTCAAAGTCTCTATTCACTCAATGGTTACTCTCTGCTCGATCGCCCATCCCACATGCTAACAAATGGGACCCACATAATCTACGGTTGAGATTAAATCATTCCCCATAGCAATCAACGGACATCCCTTCATTCTCAGAGTCCTTACCCCTCAGATCATCTCTGATTTATCTCTATGAACTACTATGAGTAGCTCAATTTGACTACACACTCTCTGATGGATTGAATGAACCTCGTTCATATGATCCTATGGACATTGTGATCTTCAAGGTTAATGCATGTTTCCTGACAGGGTTTTAAAATCCTCCACCTCGGAGCAATTCTTATTGGATCCAACAACTGGAATTTCGTAGAATACCTCACAGTGGTTCTACAGTCCTCAGAGTTCCTATTGTCGGACTCCTATTACAGCTCTAATTTCTTACCTCTGACAGCCCCCTTGTCTAACAATCTCTTTACTGGATCCAATAGTCCAAAATTATCCTGATTCACTCTCTAATAGATTGGTGATCCTCTTCAATTCATGGATCTCCCCATCATAGTCCAAATACTACCTTACTTTAGTTACTCCAAAGGTAGCATCATCCAACCAACGATTTGGATCTGCTTACTTCACCAAATCAACGACTATGAACTCGCCCAACTTAAAACATTGGTTTCCTCCAGGGTAAAAGTCAAATTCCATACTTAACCTTTCGAGGTTTTTCCTTTGGTCTTTCTAAGGTTCTACCAAACTTCTAAGAGCTTTGGAATTCCAGGTTTAAACTAGCTAAGGTCTTCCTCGGAAAATTGGATGAAGAATTGCATGTCCTGCAAGCTTTCCACCTAAAACAAGTGACTTATCACAGGGATTAAGGCTCTCAACCCCCTTACGAGGACTCTCCAGATACCAGGGTACTCCTATCTCTTTCTGAGTGAATATTTTATCCATATCTTGCAAACTTTCCTCTTAAGCTGCAAGATTTTCAAGGATACAAACCTTCCCGACTTGTCTTAACTTCATAAGTTAAAAAAATTATGCAGTGAAGGTAAGCAAGCACATTCCATTTTACATAGGAGTTCAATACATCATTTACATGCATTCATATTTTCCCATTAAACCAAAACCACACATTTACATCATTACCATGTATCATACAAGCTAAGTTAGATACTTATCTATTCAAGGGAAATATCAACAACCAACTAACTGAGAGAGGACGCCTTTCCTCCCAACCTTAGTCCATATTGCAGAGTGTCTTCCTACAGTACGCCACCCCCATGCCAAGCCATGATATCACAAGGGAATGATTAAGTCAGTCATCAACTTAGGATGATCTGGGAAGGTTACTCTCCTTCCCCCTCTAACAACAACAGAATTTCCCCCCTTCCCACTGAGCTCAGGGCTTCCATGGGTTTATCAGGTAGTTTATCAACTGGATTTCCTCTGCACAAGGAAGCCCCTTCTCTACTATACAGTCCCTTGGTGACCTCCACTTACCAGTGTCGGTTTATGTCTAGTAAGTACCAATTTGCATCCCTTTATCACTCCAGTCTAGATCTAGGTCTTCTCTATTTCAGGGTGATCATCATTAAATTGGACGAGATTCCTATTTTATTCAAGGAAATATCTCCACTTTATTCTTCTCTTCTATCTATGCCAATGAACGTCTATTTTCACTGCGCCTTTAGCCTGTGAGCTCATCACTCACTCCCTCTTCCTTCGAGTATTCTCTTCCATACACTGTGTGTTCTATTCTCTCATGTTACCACTCTTGGTGGCTAATTGTTATGTGTCTCATCTCTGGTTCATGCTCTTCTCTCTCCACCCGCATGTGTCTCTTATGTGTATGTCTTCTCTTGGTGATGTCTTTCACCTTGGGTATCTTCATGTGTCAATCCTTGGGACTCCTATGGCTTCTGTCAGAAGCAACCTCCAGTCAAGGATCTGAATTTTGAAGGGGAAATCCAAGGGGTGTACTTCTGTCAGATGAACCAATCTTGTCTTCCATAACTGGTCACATGGCTCCATGCAGGTTCAATTACATTGGTAGGTGTGCGTTTATGTTTTGAAATATAGGCTAGCTTACCATTTTATTCACTTAAACATCTCAACTCCACCTCATCAATCCACTTCATCAATTCCACATGTGATATCATGGCTAGTACTCTTAAGAATTTTTCCTCCTTAGTCAATTGTCTAGTGTTTTCATTAATCAAGACACAATTACATGCTTCATAATCACATCATATGAATTCTTAAGCACAATTACATTTGTGGGGGAAAAGGTGTTACAGCCTAGAATTTTTTTTTATAATCTGGTGGGAGTATTACTCCTTTGTGAGCATTACCATGCTGATGAAATTCAAATTTATCGATATTGAAAAATTATGTTGGAATTGCATTGTCTAGCTGCATAAGTTAGGGTTTACAAAGTCCTAAGGGAAAAGGAGTGTTAAGTGTTGTATCTCTTAGATTCTTCCTTATATTAATCATTGTTTGTTCCATTTCCTTTATTAGTTCTGGTCTAAGTGTGATCCTATCCACTAGACTGTCCCAACTAACTATAACTCTACACTTCCTGCCATATAGAACCTCTCAAATGGGATCATTTTCAATGATTCTTGATAACCATTGTTATAGGAAAACTCTACCAGGGGTAGATACTCTTCCCAACACTTGGGTTGATGCATAACATGTATCCTTAACATGTCCTCTAGGACTTTGTTCACTATTTCAGTTTGGCCATCTGTTTGAGGATGGTAGGACGTGCTAAATGTGAATTTTGTTCCCAAGCCTGAAAACAAGATTTTCCAGAAATTTGAGGCGAACTTAGCATCTCTGTCTGAGATTATGGTCTTCGGCATACCATGAAATCTGAAAATTTCTTTTATAAAAACATTAGCAACATCTATGGCCTTAAAAGTAGATTTAGCAGGGATGAAAAAAGATTATTTGCTCAACTTATCTACTACAACCATGATTGTGTCATGTTTCTTGGTTGTCTTTGGAAAACCAGTTATAAAGTCCATGGAAATTGTTTCCCACTTCCATTCTATAATTTTCAAAGGCTGCAACAGCCCTGCCAGGTGCATGTGCTCAACCTTCACTTGTTGACACTCTAAACACTTAGCAATGTACTCATAAATGTCCTACTTTATTCCATGCCAGTAATACAACTGCTTTACTATTGTTACCATCGTTTGATAATCAGGGCGGCCTACATAAGGTCTCCTATGGAACTCATCCATAACCAAATGCCTCAAATATGTTGAATTATGCACATACAACCTGTTGTTATATAATAACAACTCATCAGCTGAAATCTGATATCCCTCATATTTTCTCTCCATGGGTTCTTGTTGTAACCCTTCTTTCACATGATTGAAGAACTCATCTCTTTGCAAGAGGGTTTTGATCTTTTGTTTGATGCCAGACTCTCCTACACTTGTTGTTGCTAAGTGTATAGTTTCTACATTCCAGATGAGTGCATCTTCCACTTTGTTCTCTTTTCCTTTGATATGTTTGATTTCAAAATCAAACTCGCTAATCAGCGCCATCCACCTAGCATGTCTAGCATTCAACCTTGGTTGGTCGAACAAATACTTCAATCCCTAGTGGTTTATCATCAAAACAAACCTTCTTCCAAGCAATTATTGTCTCCACATATTCAACGCATGCATTATCACTACAAGATCTGGGTCATGAGTGGAATACTTATGTTCATACTCATTTAGCTTCTATGATTCATAAAAAATCACTTACCCTTCTTGCATAAGAACTCCACCTAGCCCTTCTTTACAGGCATTAGTCCAAACCAAGAAATCCTTCTCAGGGTCTGCAATCTTCAGAACAAGGGCATTGGTCAAAAGATGTTTCATTTGTTGGAAGCTAGCCTCACATTTTGGTGACCATAAAATTTTCTTCCCTTTTCTTTGGAGTGGGGTAATGGGATTACAGATCTTGGAAAATCCCTTTATAAACCTTCTATAATACCCAGTCAATCATATGAAGGATCTTACCTCTATTGAATTTCTAGGGGTGGGCCAATCCATGATTTCCTTGATCTTCTCGGGGTCTACTACGACTCCTTCTATTGAGATTATGTGGCCTAAATATTGGAGTTCCTTATTAAATAAATCACACTTGCTAAACTTGGAATATAGTTGGTACTCTCTTATCACTTGTAACACCATGCTAATATGTTTTCCATGCTCTTCTCTAGTCTTGGAATAAACCAAAATATTGTCTGCAAACACTAGGAAAAACTTGTTTGGATACTTACTGAGAACACTATTCATTAAGCACATGAAAGTGGTTGCTGCATTTGTAAGTCCAAATGGCACCACTACAAACTCATAGTGTCCATACCTTGGTCTAAAGGATGTCTTGTGGATATCCCCATCTTTAATTATGACTTGGTGATATTGAGACCTTAAATAAATATTTGAAAATATTGTAACTCCTCTGAGATGATCAAAGAGATCATCAATCCCAGGCAAAGGATATTTGTTCTTAATGGTCACTTTGTTCAACTATCTATAATCAATACACAGTGTCAATGTTCCATTCTTCTTCTTCACAAACAAGGTTGGTGCTACCCATGGATATACACTCAGCCTGATGTAACCTTTATCCAACATTTCCTTTGTTTGTACCTTTAGCTCCATCAACTGTGGTGTACTCATCCTATAAGGTACTTTTGATGTTGGCACCACCCTAGGTACAATATCTATCGAAAAATCAATATCTCTCTTTGGAGGTAGTCTAGGAACCTCCTTTGGAAATATATACTTAAAATCCCACAACACATGGTGATATTCATCCTTCGACTCCTTTCTCTCTGTTGAGTTAAGCACTTGTATAGCATATAAGGGACACCCTTTTCGACTGAACTTCTTAAGCTGTAACACTGATATTTTCCTTACTGAAACATGCTTTTGAATGCCTTGCATAACTATTGCATTGCCTTCATGTTCACATTCTAGATTTTTCTCATAACAGTTCAACTTTTCCTTGTGGGTAGCTAACTAATCCATGCCTAGTGTCACATCATATGATCCTAAGGGTAGTATATTCAAGGCTTCTTGCGTGCATAGTCCACTTATCTCAAATGGACAAGCTTCTATGACCTCGACCACTTTTATCTTAGTACATGTGGCCAATTGAACTAACCATGTTTTTTCATGTTTCTTCCTCTATAAGGCACATGCTTCAACAACTTGAGGTGATACATAACTAAGATTAGATCTAGGGTCAATCAGAATGGAAACCGGTTGTTTTTTTATTATACCTTCCAGCTCCATCATCGAAGCTTGGTGTTCTGCTTTTCAATTCTCCACAGCTGCATATATTCTTGGCACACTTTTGGCCACATCATTTACTGTCATTTCTCCCTGCACATGATAAAATTTCTTGTTGTCTTCTTGCCTATGAGGGAAATCCCTCAACATGTGTGGTGCTCCACATCCCCGACATTGCAAGGGTCCTTTATTAGGATCCTTTACTCTTTCTCTTTCCTGCTCTACTGGCCTATTTCCACTTTGAGATGGAAAATTATGTGGATGAACACTTCTGCTTAGCTGACCAAATTGTGCACCCTTCTTTTGATTCTTCTATGGAAGTGACTTGAATCAATTTTTCTGGAATCCACCCTTATCTTTCCTTTTCCAATCCTTAAAAAGGTTTGGCTTGTGATTGGATTTATCATAACAACACTTAGCCTTCCTTATAGTGTCCTCCAATGTCTTCAGCTTATCAAAATTAATTATATCTGTGTAGGATTGTGGCAATCCATTGAGAAAATGCCGCACTCTTGCTTTCTCATCCTTGAGGTAAGGAACATACCTCAATAGCTCCATGAATCTTTTTGCGTAGGCATTCATAGTAAGTTGACCCAACTTATGCTCATGGAATTCCTTGATTTTGTCATCATAATACTTCTCTGATAGGTATGTCTTTCAGAAGTATTTCTCAAACTGCTTCCAAGTCATTTTTCTTTCCTTCAATCCTTTGATTTCCTTAAGGTCTTCCCACTAAATGGAGGCTCCTCCAGTCATATCGAAAATGGCAATTATCGCCTTGGTATTCTTGGAGTAACTGTGCACCCGAAAATACTTTTCCAGGCCAAACATCCATGCCTCGGCTTCTTCTCCTTTATTAATTTATCCATCAAAGGTATGTGACTTAGCCTTCTTGAATTATTCAGTCAAAGAATTCTGCAAACGTCTCTTTTTTCTCTTCGAAACACTCGCTCCAATGTCACTACTAGACAACCCTTTGGAAGAAATCTTCCTGCTAGATGACCCTGTGGAAATACTTCCACTAGCTTTACTCTTCATAATATTCTGATGCATTTTCTTGGAAGAACTCTTTCCCAGATCATTGTGAGCCAATCTGTGCTTCTGGGCATTTGAAGGGGTTTTCAACCTCACATATTTTCGCAACTCTGCATTACTAGGGCCTTATTACAATTTCTTCTGAATTTTAGACAAGCTCTACAGTAGCACTACATTCAGTTTTTCTTGTTCATCATGGGATTTCATAAGCCTCTCATTATATGCCTTCATACTTCTAACATTGGCCATCAAATCTGGAGGGGTTTCTCTATCCCTCCGGCATCAAATTGCTCATCTCTGAAATGCAATGTGTATTTCATGCTGTGTTGCACCATTCACTTCCATTGTCATATCTGTTCGATACTCCTACATGTTGAAACAGTGAAACGTTGTTATCCATTACAATAACCAATATCATAGCATGCATTCTTGGAAAAGTAAAAAGATTTCTTCGACAATTCCAAGCAGCCTTAGTGGCCCATTCAAGCATAGATTTTGAACTCTTCTTTGATAACACACTATGAAAAACCTGACCCCCTAAACCTTAATTAGGCTAGTGGGATGTCGACTTTCCTCTTCTTCTCATGACATGTTATCGGATTCACCAGTTGCTTAAGTGAGGACCTCTCTTATCACAATTTAAACTAAGATAACTCTTATTAATTCTCGGGGAGGTTTCTCCACTTAGCTTACTGAAGTACCCATGTGCCTAAACACCCTCAATCAGATGGTTTGATTTTCTTATCTCCCTCATATCAACAATCTATGGGTATTCGGAATCATTCCCGTCGGAATGCCCAACCATCTAGGTTTATCGCCCCTCCAACGATGATATCTCGATGGATCGTGTTCTGGCATCTAACGATCCTCGAACCCGGGGTTCCCGGGACTGCAATTTATGTCAGAGTCTCTATTCACTCAATGGTTACTCTTTGCTCGATCATCCATCTCACATGCTAACAAATGGGACCCACAGAATCTATGGTTGAGATTAAATATTTCCCCCATACCAATCAATGGTCATCCCTTCATTCTCGAAGTCCCTCCCCCTCACATCATCTTTACTTTGGCTCTACGAACTAATCAGAGTAGCTCACTCTGACGACACACTCTCTTACGGATCAAACAACCCTTGTTCATATGATCCTATAGACACTGTGGTATTCAGGGTTAATACATGTTGCCTCTCAAGGTTTTAAAGTCCTCCACCACAGAGAAATTCTTGTCGGATCCAACGACTAGAATTTCATGGTATACCTCATGGTGGTTCTATGGTCCTCAGAGTTGCTATTGTTGGACTCATGTTATAGTTCTCCTTCCTAGCCTCCGATGACCCCCTTGTTCAACAATCTCTTTATTGGATCCAATGATCCAGAATTATCCCGAGTCACTCTCTGATAGATAGACGGTCCTTGTCGATTCGGGGCTCTCCCCATCAGAGTCCAAATACTACCTTACTTTAGTTACTTCGAAGGTAGCATCATCCAACCAAGTGTTTGGATTTGCTCACTTCACCGAAGCAATGGTTGTGAACTCGCCCAACTTAAAACACTAGTTTCCTCTAGGGTAACAGTGTGATTCGAGACTTAACCTTTCAGGGTTTTTACTCTAGTGTTTCTAAGGTTCTACCAAACTTCTAAGAGCTTTGGAATTCCAGCTTTAAACTTGCTAAGGTCTTCCCTTAGGAAATTGTATGAAGAATTGCATGTCCTACAAGTTTTTCACCTAAAACAAGTGACTTCTCACAAGGGCTTAAGGCTCTCAACCCCCTTGCGAGGACTCTCCAGATACCAGGGTACTTCTGTCTCTTTCTGAGTGAATATTTTATCCATATCTTGCAAAATTTCCTCTTAAGTTGTAAGATTTTCAAGGATATAGACCTTCTCGACTTGACTTAACTTCATGAGTTAAAAAATTTATATAATGAAGGTAAGAAAATACATTCCATTTTACATAGGAGTTCAATACATCATTTACATGCATTCATATTTCCCCATTAAACCAAAACCATGCATTTACAACATTACCATGTATCAGACAAGCCAAGTTAGATACTCATTTGTTCAAGGGAAATATCAACAACCAAATGACTGAGAGAGGACACCTTTCCTCCCAAACTTAGGTCATACTACAGAGTGCCTTCCTACAGTACGTCACCCTCGTGTCAAGTCATGATATCACAACGGAATGATTCATTCGGTCATCAATTCAGGATGATCTAGGAAGGTTACTCTCCTTCCCCCTCTCACAGCAGCAGAAGTTTCTCCCTTCCCACTAAGCTCGGGGCTTCCACGGGTTTATCAGGTAATTTATCAATTGGATTGCATCTGCACAAGGGAGTGATCCAGATCTCGAGGGCTGAGAAATGGATGGATTGAATGTCGAGAGAGGAGGAGCTTAGACATGCCAATATTGCATGAAAAAAATAACATGGAAAAAAACATGTAAATGAATTACTCAGGAGATGAGGCTCAAAGAGGAGCCTCACCTCTAAAACTAATTACTAGTAAATCACTCAGAGCTAATTAATCTCACAATGAACAATTGAAAATATGAGAGAAGCCAAAATGAGTAACTTGATATTATGAGAAGGCTTGCTAGGCCTTTATATAGCATTACAAAATGGTCCATTGGACAAAGTCAAAAAGAGCTCATTAAATGAGTCTTTATTATTAGTATAATAGATCTAACTACCCAACTAACTAAGTAGTGGAAAATAAAACCCAATACAATAATGGAAAGAGCTCATTAAATGAGTCTTTATTATAATACTAGATCTAACTACCCAGCTAACTAAGTAGTGGAAAATAAAACCCAATACAATAATGGAGAGGTGGGACTCTCTTTGACCCATCTGGACAACCTGTTAGCCCAATTAATTAAAGAGGAGGTGGGCATCTCCTTGATCCACATGGACAATATATTAGCTTTATGACTTTTGCATCCAAATTTATACCATATACCCCCTAAAATTTGGATCATTCCTCTCCCCTTAGAAAATGATGGTCCCCATCATTTCACCCATGCTAAAAAGAGAAACTGCATTATCGTACCATTATGATTACAATGTGAAAATACCCAATGAAGAGAAGGGTTTTGTGTGGTTGACCCATAACCGTGGGTTTGTGGTTGACCCATAACCTAGTTGACAATGGCGTTGTACATGGGTAGAAAAATAAATAAATTTTAATAATATCCCAAAATTTAAAAATTAATATGGAAAAATTGTGACTTTGGGGGCTGTGAACATCCTTCTACAAATATATTCATAACTTTTGCTACATGTGATGAAATCCAATTCCGTCGAAGACCCATTTGAGCTACTGAAGAGATATTTATATTGGTATATGGAACATGTTTTGAGGTGCCCCATGGAGTGATAAAAACAAGACCGAATGTGAAGGGCGTGTGGCCAGGCTGGTTACAGACATGTGTTGCTTCAAACAAAGATATCTCATAAACCAAACAACGAAATGAAATTATGTGAAATACTCATTTCAGATATTGAAGATATATTTACAGCCATGTGTGGAAATCATTCTATAGTTTTATGAGCATAGAGAAAACAACTTTTGAAAATGGTGGTACGTGCGACCTCCTTGGGTCAAATACATCCTGAGATTCAATCGATGATATCTCTCAAACAAGGAAGAAAAATGATATTTCGCAAAATACCCATTTGATATCTTGAAGATATCCTCCCACAGATATGTGGAACTCCTTATGTCTTTTCCTGAGCAGGGAGAAAAGTATCGTTGAATATGGTGGTACGCACAGCCTCCTTCGGTCAAATGCATGCTGAGATTTAATCGATGATATCTCTCAAACCAGGAAGCCAAATGTGATTCCATGAAATACCCATTTGAGGTATTGAAGAGATATTTCAAATGAGATATTGTGGAGCCTCTGAAATGTTGTGTAGAGGTTGCAAAAAATCTCTGAAGTTGGTTGAGTATAGAGGTCTACAAATGATGTCAAGGGTTTGTAGAGCAGCATGGGTTTTTGTAGAGGTTGTGGAACCTCTGTGGATAGCATGGACACCCTAAAAATTTGTTGAAAATGTTGCAAACCAGTGGATGTAGTGGATCCATGTATATATTCAGTGTATCCATGTATGGATGTAGTGAATCCATGTATGGTTCTCCTTGTAATGGTGAACGAAGATCTGAGGGTAAAAACAAAGCCCCGTAGTGCCTATGGACCAATTGTGATGCTTACAGTGTATGGCCCTGCAAATGGGTTCTTATAGTACCAAAAGGAGGTTGGTGATTTCTACCAATGTTTGAACCCGTACCATGCTTCAAACCCTTGTCCTGATGGACAGCGTATTTTCTCTGATACCATTGATCCAGATCTCGGGGGCTGAGATCTGGATGGCTTGAATGCCGAGAGAGGAGGAACTTAGATGTGCCAATATTGCATGAAAAAAAAAACATGGACAAAAACATGTAAATGAAGTACTCGGGAGGTGAGGCTCAAAGAGGAGCCTCACCTCCAAAACTAATTACTAGTAAATCGCTCAAAGCTAATTAATCTCACAATGAACAAATAAAAATATGAGAGAAGCCAAAATGAGTAACTTGATATTATGAGAAGGTTTTCTAGGCCTTTATATAGCATTACAAAATGGTCCATTCGACAAAGTCAAAAGAGTTCATTAAATGAGTCTTTATTATTAGTATAATAGATCTAACTACCCAACTAACTAAGTAGTGGAAAATAAAACCAGATAGAATAATGGAAAGAGCTCATTAAATGAGTCTATATTATTATAATAATAGATCTAACTACTCATCTAACTAAGTAGTGGAAAATAAAACCCAATACAATAATTGAGAGGTGGGACTCTCTTTGACCTATATGGACAACATCTTAGCCCAATTAATTAATGAGGAGGTGGGCATCTCCTTGATCCACATGGACAATCTATTAGCTTTATGACTTTTTCATCCGAATTTAGACCATATACCCCCTAAAATTCAGATCAGGGATCCCCTTCTCTGCTATACAATCCATCGACGACCTCCCCTTACTGGTGTTGGTTTATGTCTTGTAAGTACCAATTTGCGGCCCTTTATCACTCTAGTCTAGATCTGGGTCTTCTCTATTTCAGGGTGATCATCATTAAATTGGACGAGTTTCCTATTTTCTTCAAGGAAAGATCTTCATTTTCTTCTTCTCTTCGATCTGCACCAATGAACATCTTTTTTCATTGTGCTTTTAGTCTGTGAGCTCATCGCTCACTCCCTCTTCCTCTGAGTATTCTCTTCCATACGTTGTGTGTTCTATTCTCTTTTGTTACCACTCTTGGTGACTAATTGTTATCTGTCTCGTCTCTAGTTCCTTCTCTTATCTCTCCATCTGTGTGTGTATTTTGTGTGTTTGTCTTCTCTTCGTGATGTATTTCACCTTTGGTCTTTTCCTATGGCAATCCTTGGGACTCTCATGGCTTCTATTAGAAGTGACCTCTAGTCAGGGATCCAAATTTTGAAGGGTAAATCCAAGGGGTGTACTTCTGTTATATTTTTATTTGACCCTTGCCTCTTCAAGAGATAAAATATGTCAGCAGTATTAACTGCCTCAACCACCAATCGTGTCTTCCATAACTAGTCATGTGGCTCCATGCAGGTTCAAGTACATTGGCAGGTATGCATTTATGTTTTGCAATACAGGCTAGCTTGCTAAGCAGGATTCCTATTTTATTCACTTAAACATCTCAACTCCACCTCATCAATCCACTTCATCAATTCCACATGTGATACCATGACTAGTACTCTCAAGTCTTTTTCATCTTCAATCAGTTGTCTCATGTTTTCATTAATCAAGACATAATTACATGCTTCATAATCACATCATATCAAGACTTAATCATAATTACACTTACAGGGGAAAACATGGTGTTACAACCTAGACATTTTTTTTATAATCTGGTGGGAGTATTACTCCTATGTGAGCATTACCATGCTGATGAAATTTAAATTATCGATATTGAACAATTGTGTTGGAATTGCGTTGCCTATGCTACAAAAGCTAGGGTTTACAAGGTCCTAAGGGAAAAGGAGTGTTAAGTGTTGTATCACTTTGATATACTTGAGGGTTTCCAACAATAGTACTTGTCTGAATCTTTCATGACACTAACTAAGGAGGATAAATTGTATTCTTAGATGTACTACATGATTCCTTGGTACACAAGAGTGATCTCTCGAGCGTTGTTCTCAGTGTACTATAGCAATAGAAAGACCGACATTCTTATGCAAGGCTAGTTCTAAGAGAGCCTAGGGGGATTTAGATATACTTGAGGGTATGTGGAAGAAAAATATATATACAGTTATTGTTTAATGTGGTACTACTTGAATGGGTACCAACAAAGGTTACAAGGGTTCCCAACCAAGTGATGCCCCTTATATTTTCTACATGTATTATTCCCCAATTGTAGGTTTATTTGTTGAAGGATATATCATTGTGTTATTTAAAGACATTGGAACACATCTCTAACTTATATTTTTTTTCGATGGAATACACATCCCAGGAAACCCTTGAGGCACTTCCCTTCATTTCGAGGATGGAATAGGAGGTAAATCGATTGGTTGCATTTTTGGCAACCTAACCCAATGGGGACATTGAGTGAGGCCCAATAATATCTAGAGAGGGAACTAGCCCAAGGACTTGACCCTATGACCTCCTGCTTGAAATTCACAGCACTCAACCACTTA
>ML781796.1:724721-744196 GCA_009831015.1 Picea engelmannii
TCAAGGATGGTACCCAGGGTAAAGACTAGAATATTCAGAGAATGAGACCAGTCAACAACAAGGCTTGAAGCCATTACAATAATATTCTCATTAAGAGCGAAACATTTCACTTGTGGGAATTGAACCTGGGTGGGAAGGTGAACAATCATTCCTCCCAGCCACCCGAGCTAAACCCAATTGACATGTGTGTGTGTGTTCTAAAATTTAAGAGCTTGATGGCACAAGAAAGTGTTCTTATACCAGTTATGGTTTTCCTTGATAGACGAAACAAAAGAATTAGAGCAAGAAGATAGAAATATAATTGAAAAAGAAAATAAACATAACCATAATATGGATATAATAATAGTAAGCAAACCTTTATTGATATTTAGAACTCATAAAAAAGGTTCACTTACCTCTTCGAGGGGGAAAACCCCAATTGAGCAAAGCTTCAAATACAAAAATATTCACTTGCAATTGATTACATAACATCTACTACTATATATAGTTTCTAACTGAAGAAAACTCTAACCACCTAGTGGACCTCCATCAATGAGGCCTCAAGCATTAATTAGTGGACCTTCTGTAATAAGGCCAACTTATGTTTATTGATTTCACAATCTAGTACCTCGTGGTCCTTATTTAAGAGAGTTGACCCCAATACTTTAAGTAACAAACTAATCTCCCAACCTGGGGAGTTAGGGTGGAACCGTAACATCTCTTAGATCCTTGGCACACTATGCCCAAGCATTTATGGTTCTTTGGGGCATTGAACATGTGCACCTCCATCTAAAAACTAAATTTCCATCCATTGATCTTGAAACAATGGTGTGATTCCATGCAAAGTCGTTATTTTTTACAAGTCTTTAAATAAAATGGCTTGATCTCCAAGAACTACCAAAAAAAATCTAACACTTGAGACTAAATTGGGTCCAGGACTTAGAAACCCAAGATACCATGCCTTTAAGTAAAATGATCATTATTATATTTTAGCTTAAACTATAACATTGTGGTATATGGGATACCCCTTATCCCAATAATATTATCCTAATAACAATTAATTTTGATTTTAACACCTCATTAAGATTATACTTAATGCAATACATATATTTTTACAATTCGCTTGGACAAACATCGGATGTTAATTCGGGAGAAATAATACAAGTTACATTGGAAAGTAATTCTAACTACCATTCTTTAACTTTAGACATAAAATACATCTCCAATTTGTCAACAAAGACTTCCATGCAACTCATTGTTGAAAAGCCTTCTGAATGTTATATCCAACAGAACTCATTATATTAAATTTGGACTTATTTCAAACCAATTATGGTGAAAAAGCTTACTATTACTCCTTAAAAATGAAATACACTTAAAAAATTAACATGAAATCTTTTTTCTTAAGCCCTTTCAACCTAAATTATTGAGGGCTAGTAATTGAAGATAGATTTCAAACTACATTTAAATGTAATTAATTAAATTAAAAAGATTTGACAAGATGCTTTAAGAGTCTTAATTGTCAAAGATGCACCAGCTTTTCAGAGGTGGGACAATATTTTAGACTTGGAGGCATGAGGACATGCTCAATGTAATGACCACAACTCTACCACTTTACAACAACCCCCTTTTTGGAGTGCTTTCCCTAGAGGGGCATACCCATCACTTTGCTAAGGAATTGAACTCAATTGGGGGTTGTAATAGTGTCCCACATTCAGTGGCCCAACTTGCATATTGTGGCATAGTTAATTAAATTGAACTTTTGATGAATATAAAATATTTCCACAATAATTTTTTTGTGCTCCATTCTCCATCTTCCATAATCCTTGCAAATGAAAGAGTTACACTTCCATAATTCACATTCCTTCTTGTGAACCCCATGTTACATCTTGTAATTTAGATAAAATCAGACATTGTTGAACACTCAAGGTTTTATGGCATACAACATTTGTTGAATTAACTCAAAGAAGTTAATTTTCATGAATGAAATGCTAATAGAAATGTCTTTCTCAGATTGCCTCAAGTATGCCTTTTATGGACCTGTAGATGTGAGTGGGAGGAATATTGCTTTCTCACAATGCTTAAAATTTTCCTTAGAAAGTGTTGCCACTCTTGCACAACCTTTCTAATCCTTTCCTCCACATTGCCCCACCATCCATCAACTACAATGTTTTCCACTTCCAACAAAGGAAAATTGTGATCCTCTCATCTCGTTGCCCATGAATTATTTTTACAAAAGCCTCATTCTCTTGCAAAATATTTTTTTCTTTAATGATTCAGAACAACAATTTAACATGATTCTCTCTTTTAGAAATGTTTTTCAAGTCTACTCTAATATATAACAACTCATTATCTTAGGGGAAATTCCCATTTCATTGGTCCCATGCACTGCCTTCCACTTCTCATTGGCATAACATACACATAGTGACCACAATGAATCAAACATATTTTAATGGCTCTCTCCTAGTTCATAAACCAAAGTTCATGAAACAAAATTTCACTTAGCAATATTCTCTACAACAATGACATACTTACTCTCATAGAGTAAGGGTGCAACGTTCTCTCAACCTTCAATCTTCAAATTTTATGCACTGCTCTGCAATGACTCACACAACTCTAGCTCTAACAATAATGTGACTTCGATACCACATGTTGGTGTGATAGTGCCCATATCATAATATAACATAACAATGAGAAGTGAGGAAGAGACCTTAACACACTATTCACTTAATTGAATTTCCACATAAGTGATATACATCTACAAGTGTTTATACAAACCATGAATCTTTAAGGTTTTAGCCAATTTGCTAACTTTGGGGGGATTTCTCTATGTTAAGTGTTCATGGTATGTTCCCTTATGATATATATGTACACCTCCTAAAATTTGTTATCTCTTAAGTATGTTACCTCTTACATATTTTATTACACCTCCTATGTTTTGTGACACCTCACATAATTGATTTCTCTACATGCCATATCAACGTCATGTAGAATCCATCACCTAACTTTGGAGGTATGTCTCTCTGTGAATTGTTCATGGTACATTCCCCTACGATATATCCGTACATGTCCTAAGTGTTGTTATCTCTTAAGTATGTTACCTCTTACATATTATGTTACACCTCTTATGTGTTGTGACACCTCACATTATTGATTTCTCTACATTCCATATCAGCATAATGTAGAATACATCATCTAACTTTGGAGGGATTTCTCTATGTGAATTGTTCATGGTAAATTCTTTTTCAATATATCCATACACCTCCTAAATGTTGTTATCTCTTAAGTATGTTACGTCTTACATATTCGGTTACGCCTCTTATGTGTTGTGACACCTCAAATTATTGATTTCTCTACATGCCATATCAACATCATGTAGAATCCATCACCTAGGACTTAAACATGACGTGTCACACAAATAAACTCCTGAGTGACCATTAAAATACAACACTTTCCAATGACCGTAATTGTCATTATTTTTAAAAGTTGGGAATATAACAATTAATTGGTTAAGTTACATAGATGGGATGCATTATAGAAGAGCAACAAAAATGAAAGAAAGTAGAATGACAAAGAGGGAGAAAATTGTGATTTAAAGAGATCAAAAGGGACTGAATGATCCAAGTGAAACCATGGATATTTGGAGCACACCCTCATGCATGCTAAAGTTCTATAAAGTTTTCATCCCTCATCTTTTCAACCTCCTTTAATCAAGTCCCTAATTTTTCTTATAGGGTCACAAAACCTCAACAACAATCGGTGCATACAATACCATTGCATGCAATTTCATATTCTATGTGTGCATGCTCTAACTCCATATCCACACTTCAGCACTCGTGCACACACTTAGTGCCTCATCTGCACACTTCAACACCCATGCACACACTTAACATCCCACACCCCAAGTTCCAAATCCATGTGCACAATGGATGTGAATCGTAGTCAAGGCCTTTATACATGCACATTAATAGCACCATGTGATATGTAAAAAGATGAACCATTACTGATAATAACAAAGTTGAAGCACCTTCAATCTATAACATGCCCAGATCCTCACTAAGGCACATTACCACAAAAATTTTCTCTAATACCAACCTGTAACGCACCCAACTCCTAGGCTAGGCCACCTTACTACTAAAATCGACTTAGTATAAGTCTAATACCAATATGTAATATGCAGAAGTATACATAGCATGACACAAAGATTCGTGATATTATCATTAATAATTAAACTCATAAATGCATCTGATTTAAACATGCACAATAGAAATTGATGCACACAACGTCATTCATATATACAAAATATGGAGTAAATGCAACATTCAATCATAGCATTAGAACTGTAAATGACATAGTAATTAAAACACTTATCTTTTAAAAATGATTTACAAAACCGGATGCAGACAAAGGACGCTCCACCCAACCATAGACTTTGTTTCTCCAATTATCTCAACAACAAGTCACCCCTGAGTTGGGGATATGAGTCCACAAGGACGGATAAGCTCCTATGGTGTCTACAATCCACTATAACAACTCAATTACCCACTAAAACATAGTGACACCAAATCTACAACAATTACAACCACCCAACTCTCTTCTCCATCAACCTGCACAACCCAAAGGATGAGATTGCCTTCTCTGCATTGCAGTCCCTCAGAAAATATCCATCCCCTCCAAGGCTCCAACACAGACTAGACAAGAATCTCTCTATTGGGGGCTCTAGGAAATCTAGTTGCAACAGGAGTGCTCACACAACAAACTCACTTTCTCTTAGGTAATTTTCTCAACAGAAAATCACTCACAGGCATACCAGCCTCATTCTCAGCACAATTACCAGCTTCAACAAGCTATTCTCAATACCCACTATGGTTGGCCACTCTTTCCTAGCACTCTACTCTCATTTTCCTCTCCTCTTACTAACTGTAAAAACTCTCCTACCAATATGCTCAAATTTTCCTCTTTTCCCATGTTTTCTCGACTCTAACCTTTCCTCCAAGGATGATTACACTCAACCCCTACTCCCAAGATTGAGTGGCCTAGCTTCCTCACTCAACCTATTACATGAATTCAATGATTTGAATGATTAATAAGTCAAATGGATAAATGAAAAATCTATTGATGGAGATGGCTTAAGACTCGAACCATATGCAAATCCCTCAAAACCCCCATTAAGCCCCCTCTCTTATGGAATCATATCCCCCCATTAGGTTGGCCCTTACCCATCTACAATAGATGGTGTATTTATTTTTAATTATTTTCAATGTACAAAGTTTAAATAATACGTCGCTTGGCCTCTGGCCATTCATAATATTTACAAATATACAATACTACATTGGGGATCAAAATTGGGGTGTTACAATACCCTTCCCCCTACAATTTGGATTATCCTCGATGTAGATCGCCATATAGGTGTACATGTATACATATATAAATTATTACATCACAATACTTGGTAATTTAGTAGTTTAATGACTCATGTAGCAATTCCAACCAGCAATCTCGCGTTCCCCTCAACCTGCACAACCCAAGGAAGTGTACCCCATTCTTTGTATCATAGTCCCTCGCGTTGTCCCACTTCCCTTCCAGGGCTCCATCATAGGTCAAACAGGAAGTCTCAAAGTTGTGGTTCCAGTAACTCTAGTTGCACCAAAATTGAGTCTTTGTACACATATGTACAAATGTACATTCATATTTCCTCAAAAATATACAAAAAGTTACAGGTACTCATCTTGTATTGCCCCTTAATGCTCCCATGTGGAATCTTCAGGACCATAGCAGGCCCATTGGACTTTTACCAGGTTGATGTCTTGGTTCCTTAGCATTTTGAATTTTCGGTCTAGTATGTGCACTGGCTCCAGCCAAAAGTCTCTTTTGTGCTCCACTTGGATTACAATCCAATCAATCATATGGTTAGGATCATACACATACTTATTTAATAAAGACACATGAAACACATTATGAACTCTCATGGATGCAAGCAATGAAAGCATGTATGAAATTGGACCTATTCTCTCTAGAACTTCAAATGGCCCACAATATCTCGTTGGCAACTTTGGGAAACTTCCCAATTTCAGTGAGCTCCTTTTTGTCTTCACTTTCATAAACACATGCTCGCCCACTTTAAATTCCTTGTTTTCTTTCCCTTTTCTGCTTAGATTTTCTATCTATCCTGTGCAACCTTTAAATTATGCTTTATTTTTACCATCTTCTCTTCTATTTCTCTCAGTAATTCTGGCCCAATAATGGCTATGTCTAATGGGTTATCCTGGCTAACTGGTGTGTTGCATTTTTTGCCATATAAGGCTTCAAATGGGATCATATTCAATGATACTTGATACCCATTTTTATAAGCAAATTCAACCAAATGAAGATAGTCTTCCAACTTGGAAGGTTGATCCATTACATACATTCTTAACATATCTTCAATTATTTGGTTGACCCTCTCAGTTTTCCCATCTAATTATGGATGATAAGTTGTGCTAAAATTTAGATACATTACAAATCTTTAAAGAACCCTTTCCAAAAATTGAAAGTGAACTTGGTATCTCTGTCAAATACGATTGCCTTAGGCACACCATGTAGCTTGACAATTTCCTTCATATAAATTTATACAATGTTGGCTACTTCATGTGTCATATTGATTGGTATAAAATATCCAGCCTTTGTAAGCTTGTCCACCACTACCATGACGGAATCATGATGCCTTGTTGTTCTGGGAAACTTGGTAATGAAATCTATGGTAATACTCTCCCATTTCCACTCAGGAATGGGCAATGGTTGTAGCAATCCCACTGGATGTCTGTCCTCATCCTTTACCTTTTGACATTCCATGCATCTAGTAGTAAAATTAGCCACGTATATTTTCATTTCGGGCCAATAATATTGGCCTCTTACAGCTATAGTGGTTTTATGATATCTTGGATGTCTGACATATGACACATTGTGAATTTATTTTAAAATTAAATTTCTTAATTCTTGAGAATTAGGAACATAAACTTTGTTTCTGTACAAGAGAATTTCATCCTCTTCTCTTTTGTAATCTTTATATTTATGTTGTACATTACTGTGTTGTAAGCTTTATTTAATTTTCACATAATGTTGGTCCATTGTGACAACTTCTAAAATTTTGTCTTTTAAATGTGAACTATACATGCTTATGGTTGTAGCATGCATTTCATGCACCCTTCTACTAAGTGCATCAACCAATTTATTCTCTTTCTCTTTAATACGCTTGATGTCAAAGTCATATTCACTGAGAAATTCTAGCCATCTAGTTTGTATGGCATTCAATGTTGGTTGTCCAAACAAATATTTCAGACCACTATGGTTTGTTCTTAGCTCAAATTTTATGCCCATGAGATAATTCCTCTGCATTTTCAATGCATGAACAATGGCTACAAGTTCCAAATCATGGGTAGCATAATTTATTTCACGCTCCTTAAGTTTCCTTGACTCATAACATATGACATACCCATTTTATGTAAGGACTCAACCAAGCCCTTCCTTGCATGCATTTGTGCACACAACAAAATCCTCATTTGGATCTACAACCTATAAAATAGGTGCACTGGTTAATAAATCTTTCAAGTGTTGGAACCTCTCTTCACACTTGGTAGTCCATTCAAATTGTATTCATTTCTTTTACAAATAAGTGATTGGGATTGAAAGCTTGGAGAAACTTGCAATAAATCTCTTGTAGTAACTAGTTAGACCCATAAATGATATAAATTATAAAATATTCTTTGGTGCTAGCGAACTTTTAATTGCTTCAACCTTTTCTGTATCCATTGTTATTGTTATAGCACAAAATGCCACACTTCTTCTTTTTTTCCATGGTCTAACCCTTTCCCAATGCTTGCTAGACTTTTCCCTAAAAGTCACCTCCAAAATCATCTAAAAAACATGCTTTAAGAGCATATCTGTGGGTTTCCCTAGTGCAACACGCGGGCATTCGTGCCTTTCCTCACTGCAACCTATGGATGCCTTCATTTTTGTTGAAAAATAAAAATAATTTTGTGTTTTCGGGCAGGTTTTTCGGTTGGGCTCATTTCCCAACGACCCTTTCCCGTACACAACGGAATCCAACTCCCCAAACCTCTTTGGGAAGATATAAAACAACCATATATGGATAAAGATGAGAACATAAGTCCCTTCGTGCAAAGTTATGCTGCCAGCATGTAGCGAGCCTCATTTCCCTATATTCTCTGAGCAACATCCCCTTTAATCTGGAAACTCCTTTTCTAGAGCTTCTTTCTCCTTTATATGACTATAGGGTGTCTCCTTATCCCTATCTGAGTCATTGAGAGAAGTCTTTATCGGTTGAGTTGATGCTTGAAGATTCTCAAAGGAACCCAGACAGTTGACTTCAAGACGGTGCCTAAGGTTGGACAAGGTTGTAACTTACCTTTTCCACTTGTTGGTAATAAAAGAGCTTGTTTTTCCCCAAATTTATCTTCACGGTACATTCATTTGTATGCTTACTTTGATCTGACATATTGCATGCACATGTTTATGATCATATAACTACTTTCTTCATAGCCCTAGTTTTGTATCTACCTTGCAGGTTAATTCCAATGGAAGATGAAGATTTCTTCGGAAAATTGGAGCAGGGATTGACATCAAACGAGAGAACAAGGTGCACCTTCTTTTCTCCTCTTGATTTTTTGTGTGTTTGTCACTATGGGGAGACGGTTATCTATTTCACTTGGTCTTACTCTGTTGTGATTATGACCCATGATCATAAGGGAAAAATCCCTTAATCTTTTGTGCCATCATCTGAGACATTGTGGCCCAAGTAATGGATTTTATTTTGATAGAAAGTGCACTTGCTCGGCTTGGCATACAATTGGTGTTCTCTCAACACTTGTACCACCATTCTAAAATGATGCTCATGCTCCTCCTCTGTCTTGGAATAGATAAGAATATCATCCAAGAAGACAGTGACAAATTTGTCCAGGTAATCTATGAACACTCCATTCATTAAACACATAAAAGTAATTGGTGCATTTGTCAACCCAAATGAAACTAGTACAAACTCATAATGACCATACCTTGTTTGAAAGGATATCTTGCTAGTATCTTTTTTCTTGGATTCTTACTAATGATAACCTGTTCTCAAGTCAATCTTAGAAAATATATTTACTCCCTTCAATTGATCAAAAAGATCATCAATCCTTGGAAAATTATACTTGTTCTTTAAAGTGACCTTGTTCATTTGTCTGAAGTCAATACACAACCTCAAAGTTCGTCCTTTGTCTTCAAAAAAAGAAATGGAGAACCCCAAGGTGAAACGCTTGGGCATTTGTACCCCTTCTTTAACAATTCTTCTAGTTGTGTTTGCAACTCTTTCAGCTTTGGTGTGCTCATTATGTAGGTATTTTTGGACATTGGGGTAGCTCCAAGAAGTCAATAGAAAAATTAATGTCTCTCTTTGGTGGAAATCCTATCATTCCCTAAACACATCTTCATATTCCTTCAAAATTGGATAGTTTTCAAGATTTGGCTCCTCATCCTTTACTGGATCTTCCATATGTGTTGCATATATTTGGCACCCTTTTCTAGAACTTCTTTTCAACTATAATGCTAAAATCTCTCTGGTGGATATATGCCTTCGAATACCTTGAACTGTCCTTGAATTTCCTTTGTCATCAAGACATGTGAAAGCTTTGTTGTAGCAATCTAAGACAACATGATGTTTTTCTAGCCAATACATGCCAAACAAGTAGTCATATGACCCAAGTGGTATGATGTTCAAATCTACCTTAGTGTTGACTCCATTCATGTTCATTGCACAATTTTTAACAATCTCATTGATTATTCTCTTGGTTCTAGTGGCTAGTTGAACCAATCAATGTTTTTCATGCTTACATCTCTTCAATTTAAATCTATCAACCACATTAGGATCTATATAGTTATGACTATCTTCAGAATCAATCAAAATATCTATGGGTTGATTATCAATGTTACCTTCCACCTCAATCATGTGGGATTTATAGTCTGTTTGTCTATTGTCCAAAACTGCATAAATCCTTGGCACGCTCCTACCCATGTCTTCCACTACATCAACTTCCTAAAGGTTATGCACAATCCTCATCCTATCTTATTTATGAGGGAAATCCTTAAACATGTGGTCTCCCTCACATCCCCAACACTTTATAGATTGTTGTCTTGGCCTTTTCCCAAAGGAATCTGTCATGTTAGGCTCATTTTGTGTTTTTCTCCCTTGCCTATATGAATGAGAATTGTTCCTGAAGAAAGGTGGCTTCAATCCTTTGTTCATCTGATCCTATTTCCTTTCTTTTTTTCATCCCAAGCTTTTTGAAAAGTTGGTCTTCCTTTATTATGCTCATAAAGATACTTTGTTTTTCTTATGGATTCTTATAGTGTCTTGGGATCATCAAATTGAATCTTATCATTATAGGAAGAAGGTAGCCCACTTATAAATCCTTGGATTTTAACCTTCTCATCCCTATGAATCTAACATACCTCAACAATTCAAGGAACCTCCTCTCATAGTCATCCATTGTCATGCTTCCAATCTTGAGTTCAAAGAAATCCTTCATCTTCTTGTCATACTAATTTTCTATCAAGTATTTCTTCTGAAAATACTTTTTGAACTGCCTCCATGAGATCCTCTTCTCATCGATGTGCTTAACCTGCTTGAGTTGGTCCCACCACATTGATGCTTTTCCTTGAAGATGGTAGGCTGTAATTTTGGATTCTACATTTGATGAATAATTGTGCAATTGGAAATATTTTCTCATTCCCAACAATCATTCTTCTGCATCTTCATATTTCTTATCATCACCATCAAAAGTAGGAGGATTAATCTTCCTAATCTCTCCTTGCAAATCATCTACCTCATACCTCCTTCTTTGATTTTTGACAGGGGACACACTTGGGTTGTTCTTTGACCTTGAATGTGCATGTGCTCTTTGGGTTGAGTGCTCTAGTGAATGATGATGTCTACTAGCACTCCTTGAGTTCCTAGATCTCCTATGATTATCCCTCCTATCATGAGATATGGATGCTTCTCCTTACCTTGCATTGGCTACTTGTTTTGTGCCAAAATATTTATTGAATTGTCTCTACAACATATTTAGACTTTGTAGCAGCTCCTCCTGAGCTCTTATCATCATTTCATTGTCAAATCTATAGATTTGCACTTCTTTTCGCAAGCTTCTCATAGTCTTAACCAAATCCATAGGCTTTACTTTGCTTCTATGTCCATTGGACTCGATCTCAACATTTCCCAGGCTGTCATGTAAACATTTGATTTCATCCTCATTGTTGTAATATCCATAGGCATCCTCCATGTAAAATCCCCATTATAATCCCTAGTTTAATTAATGCATAATGTGGATATGAATACGACTATGGCCAAGTGATGTAATATGCGAATCATATTTTCTATTTTTTAATCAATATAATGTGATATTAGTTGCTGGGAATATGGATGGGGCCTAATTAATCCACAAGAGAGGGGAATGTCTAGGATTGTCTAAGAGGGGCCCAAGGAGAAACTTAATTGTGGGTATTAATCCAAACCCATATTTCTAAATTTTATTATCATTGGGATAACCTTTTATTTTTTGGTTGAGTGTATGAGAGCCCAAACATTGAATACATGTTAGGGGGGTGGGTGTAGAAGTCACATCCCATAGTTATTAGAAACATGGGGATGAAGTACAATCAACATTGGGCAAAGTGAAAAGTCAATTGTCTTGGGAAAATAGAGGAAATTCATATGGGGAGATAATGCAGTTTTTTCACATTTAGTCTGGATGAACAACAAGTAAGGAGAAAGGAAAAAGACCATTGGAGCTAGACCAAGAAGGCTGGGTGAATTTTGGAGCATGTTGGAGCGTTTTTGGAGTGTTATGGAGTTGAAGATTGAAGAACCAAGTTTTCAGGGCTAAAGAGTGAATTCATGTGTGAGTTTCAGTTTAACAACAAGTGTTGTTGTTGTTTCCTAGTAGTTTTCCTGGAAATGAGTTTTCTTGAGTTCTCGGCAAAGCTTGGTTACTTGTGCCAAAGAGACCCTGGTAAATGAATGGGATGCCTGATAGACTAAGAGAAGTGAAGGGGTACATTCCTTGGGTTGGGCAAGTCAAGAAGAAGAGAGTTGGAGGGAATTTGAGGTAGTTGTAGGAAAATACTAGTGTGTTGTGGGATATTGAGTTATGAGTGGACTGTGATAGGCACCCTTCTCTTCTGAATTACTAGTCCCAAATTGGGGGTGATTTGATACTTAGATTTGGAACAACAAGTCTATGGTTGGGTGGAACGTCCTTCCCAAGCAGTTGGTTTCACAAACGTTTTAAAAGGCTAAGTGTTTATCTATTCTTCTGAGTTTCCTTATGATTTTATGGCTACATTTTACCTTGTGCATTATAATGGTTTTTGTGTGATGTTGTAGATGATTATTTGGTTGCATTATCTTCATTTAGAATGTTGTATATGCATCTAATTATGAGTATCATAATCTAGTTAAAGATGTGTTTAAGTCGTAGCTAGTAAGCTACAGGAATTATTTAGCAGAAGAAATTTTTGAATTTATGTGTATTTTCTGCAAGTAATGTTTTCTAGTTAAGTTGGGGAATGTTACAAATTAGTATCAGAGCCACAGGTTCAACATGGAGCCTACATGGGCCAAACTCAACACGTAGAGGTTGAAATTGCAGAGTCAAAGCTCAAAGAATGTTTGCAATGTGGTTGTTAGATTTTTCCAAGAAAAAGTGTGAGGAGATTGCCTATAATTAGGGTGAATTTGAGTTCAAGGATTAAAAAATCCCCCAAATTTGATCTCTAAATGTGCACGTTTGGTCTAATTTTGGACAGAACAGAGAAGCTCAAGGTGAAATTAGGCAAACACCCCAATTTCTACAGTGCAATTCGTTGAGAAATTTGACGTAAGAATTCGAAGTTCGAGTGTAGAGGTTGATCTGATACGCATCGAGCCTAAATTGGCCATTAGAGAGCCTAATTTCATATTCCATGGAGGCGCTGGCAAAATTTTAAAATTATGCATTTTTGGAAAAATTGGAAAATTTTGAAATTTCAGAAAATTTGGGTAATATTTTGTACCATGACATGGAGGCCACGTGGCGATGACATGGCAATGACATGGTAGAGGTGACGTAGACTACCACAGTGGTAGTTGGTGGCACGGTAGCAGGTTCTATAGTTCATGTGGCAGGCCTAGCAAGTGACATGGGAGCCACATGAGCACAATGGTGTAGCCAATACCATAAACCATTGTCGCATGGGAAGCGAAGTAGTTTTGCCTAGGACCTTGTAGAATGCAACATAATTCAAATCATGACACATAGTAAGGGTTTTGGAGTGTCTCACCCCAAGGTTCGTGTTAACCTTCACACACGTTGGGGATGTGACATGGCCTCTCTGTTGTCAATCTTGCCTAATATCCATCATTGGATCGTGGGGGAATGCAAGTTCACGCGCTAAGGTAAGGGTGTAGGACGAGACCCACCCATCTCTGTAGCTAATGAAGGGGTGACACATGTAAGTTTGATCATCAAGGTGGGACCCTTGTCCCATCTAGGGTCAAAGGTGTTCCAGCTAGGCAGGTGGGGTCCATAAAATATTACTATTTCATTAATGTTAAAGGTAAGCGTAAAAGGAAAAAAGGAGAGAGCTAAGGGAAGGAGGATGATGAAGGTTGTCAAGGCAGGCCTAGGAAGGATAGGAGGGTGATATGGCATCACCTCATGGTGACATGTGGACCAAGAATTCCACATTAGCATCCATGTCAATAAAGATGTCACATAGGCAAAATTGTCCTACAATTTCAAAAAAAAAACGTTTGGAGCCACTTTCTTATTTTGGCCATAATTGGATAAGATTGAGTCAGATTTAGATGAAACTTCTAGGTTTCGTTTGCAGTGAGGAGATCTACAAAAGTGCCAAAGAGGTCCACTACCCATGTCTTCTTGGATTTGTCAAAAAATGCACAATAGTGTTTTTTAAAGATCTAGGTCTAGATCATTGGCAGAAATCCAAATTTAGCTGAAATTCTTGGAGAGAGTCCAAAAAGAATACATGGAAATAACCCATGAAGCAATTGAATACATTCTAAGGGGTTTGGAATGGGGATGTTGAAATAAGGAAAAAATCACTATTCTGGGCCACTCTTTGGGGATTTTGGGGATTTTTCAAGGAGGAAAAGGGTCTCTAGATGGAAAACATGGAAACAATTAATTACTTGACATTTTGTATACTCATCAAACCAGAGAAATTTGGTTTCGTAAAGTTTTTCCATAAGTGCACAGTTTGGGAGATAGTCAGTTTGGCTAAAATTCTGGAAAAATGGGTGAAAAAGGACAAATTTGTCATTTCCATATTGTTGTAGTTGTTGACTAGAGAATTATATTGAAAATATGAGAGTTGTTATCAATTCCCTGCCATCATTATTATCTATGTATCATACAAAAGTTTCTTTGGTTCCTGATAGATTTAATTCTACAGGTGGTAGAAGTTGGTGTTTGGCATTAATTGCACTAGAATGAAAAGTGTACAAAAGGGGTAAATTAACAATATTCAGGTGACTATAACTTTATGCTCGGAGCTCAGAATTGAGAAAGAAAGCAGTCGTTGGAAATATCTTGAAGAGGAGAATCCATATATCAACTCAAAAACTTGATCTTAGTAGTATAAGTTATAGTCAATGCAAAACAAAGATGATTGGTGGCATTAAAGAGCAAAAAAAGTTATGCATTCTTTTCCACAATTGTGTATGTATATATTTTTGTCTAACATAAATTTATTTGAATGCACATTTTCTTGCACAATTTTGAGGTACAAGAAGGCAGTTTGGTTCCTATATGATGATCACAACCATGGAAGATGCCAAAAATTCCTACAACCATGAAGAGGAATTCAAAGGGCTACATGTCAGCATGAGAAATGTTGAGACATATTCTAATGGAATAAGGGGAAGGCATGAACCTGTAACTATGAAAAGTATGTAGAGAGAAGTGCAACATTATAGGGAATATAATGAAAAGATTATGAAATCCCAGGAAGAGATACTCTAGATTCTAAGCATGTTGCAGAGGAAAACCAATAAAGACTCTAGCATAAAGCAAGCAGCTAGTGCTAGACAAGTGACAACATCCAGATCCCATAGAAGAAAGGATGAACATGGGAATGACAGGCAGTGACGGAGCATGAGAAAGCACCATGATTACCCAAAGAAATACACTAGAAGATCTCATGTAAGTTCAGGTCCATGAAGCAGCCCAAGTGTGTCCCATGTGAGGAGACAGAGGAGAAGGCCTGAGGGAGACATCTTGCAAGGTGAACTCATGAAATCAAGGCACCAACTTTCAATGGTGAGCATAGGAAGGGAGAAGAGGTTTAGGCATGGTTATTGGAAATAAATAAATATTTCCAGTTGCATGATTATCCCTACATGGTAGAAAAAATAATTGCTACCTATCACTTGCAAGGAAAGGCAACAATGTGGTGGGATCTACTTAAGCAAAAAAAACACCTTAATGAGAGGAAGGTCTCATGGAGGAAGTTCAAAGGAAATTTGCAAGAGAATTTTTTGTCTAATCATTACTATGAAATAAAGATGAAAGAGTTATTTGAACTGAAGTTGGGAAGCATGACAATGGATGAGTATTAGAAGAGGTTCTTTGAGTTGTTGAAGTATGTGGACTTCATAAAGGATGAGAAGGTCAAAATCTAAAGGTTTGTAAGTGGGTTACCCTCTTTCTACAGTGACAAGATACAATATGATAACCCTAGAACTTTGGAGGAGAGCAAAGCATATTTATGAGCAAAGCAGAGGGAGGCTAGTCTTCCAAAAAGCTTGGAATGACAAGATGAAAGGAAAAAGGGATCACAGGAAGAAAGTTTGTAAGTCACCCTTTTTCAAGAAAAACTCACAAGAAAATCAACAAGGACAGACAACCCAAAATGAGCACAATCGAACATATTCATTTGGGAAAAGGCCAAGGAAACAATATGTACATTGTTGGGGATGTGAGGGAAATCACTTATATAGGGACTGCCCTCACAAAGGTGAAAGAATGAGGATTGTCCACAACATTCAGGAGGTTGAAATAGTTGAATACATGGGAGGAAGCATGCCAAGATTTTATGCAGCCTTGGGCAAAAAGTAAACAAAGTATCAATCCCCCATGATTGAAGTGGAAGGTAAGATTGATAACCAACCCATAACAATTTTAATTGATTTTGGAGCTAGTCATAGTTACATAAACTCTAACATTGTTGAAATATTTCACTTGTAAAGGAGTAAGGATAAAAAATATTGGTTAGTTCAGTTAGCCACAGGGGCTAAGAGAAAGATCAATGAGTTGGTTAAAGATTGTCCAAAAGACAACAATGGACTCAACACAAAGGTATATGTGAACATAATAATAATAATCTATTTTTAAGGTCACGGCCAAGCTAGCACACCAAATTGTTGTATGAGACCCCCTTGTTTGTGGGACAAGGGACTCCCCTCCGCCCAGCGATTTGACTGGTAAAGTCTACGAAGGTATGCAAACCCTACCCCCCTCTGGATTTGAACCTGTGACCTCTTAAGAGGAAACACATGTTCATATGACTTCCTAATTGGCATGGATTGGTTGGAAAAACACCATGTTGTCCTAGACTTTTACAACAAGACAATAATGTGTCTTGATCAGGGAGGGAAACATGGCAAGATTCAAGGCATTCGAAGAGTTGTAGATGTTAGAGAAATTTCAACCTTGCAACTGGAAAATAGTTGCAGGAAGGGATGTCAAATTTTCGTTGTCCATATGGAAGAGCTAGCCAGAGATAAAGTGGCAGGTATTGAAGACCATCCAGTCTTGAAATATTTTGAAGACGTTTTTGAGGAAATATGAGGATTGATGCCAAAGAGAGATGTTGATTTCTTTATTGATTTGGTGTTAGGAGCTGCCCCAATGTCCAAGGCACCTTACAGAATGGGCACACAAGAATTGAAAGAGTTGCAAATATGGCTTGAAGAATTGTTAAAGAATGGGTTTATATGCCCAAGTGTGTCACCTTGGGGAGCCCTAGTTCTTTTTGTAAAGAAGAAGGATGGAACCTTAAGGCAATATATTGATTTCAGATAGTTGAATAAGATCACAATAAAGAACAAATATCCTTTCTCAAGGATTGATGATATTTTTAATCAACTAAAAGGTGCAAGAATATTTTCTAATATTGAATTGAGATCGTCTTATCATCAGGTGAGGATAAAAGAAGAAGATATCAACAAGACAACATTCAGAGCAAGATATGGGCATTATGAATTTATAATATTAGTGTCATTTGGGCTATCAAATGCCCCAACAGTTTTCATGTGCCTGATAAATGGAGTGTTCAAGGAGTACCTGGACATCTTTGTGATTGTTTTCTTAGATGATATTCTCATTTACTCAAGGACATAAGAAGAGCATGAGCAACATTTGAGAATGGTGCTACAAGTTTTGAGAGAGCATAAATTGTAATCCAAACCAAGTAAGTGTATCTTTTATCAAAAGAAGATTCACTACTTAGAGCATATTATTTTAGCAAATAGGATATTAGTTGATCCTAAGAAGATAGAGGCCATTAAAGAATGGCCAGTGCCAAGAAATGTCACAGAAGTTAGATCTTTGATGTGTCTTGCGGGTTATTACCGAAGTTTCATAAAGGGGTTTTCAAGGATTGCAAGCCCAATCACTTCTTTGCAAGAGTGAAATTGAATGGATTCCCAAATGTGAAGAAAGTTTTCAGCAGTTGAAAGACATTTTAACAAGTGCACCAATGTTAAAGATTGCAAATCTAGATGAAGATATTGTAGTGTGCATTGATGCATGCAAGGAAGGGCTCGATGGATTCATCACTCAATAAAAGCATGTGATATGCTATGAGTCTCGAAATTTAAAGGAGCATGAGAGGAATTATGCTACACATGACTTGGGGTTAGAAAAAAATGTTTGTGCATTAAAAATGTGGAAACATTACCTCACGGGGAGAATATTTGAGCCAAGAACAGACCATTGTGGTCTGAAGCAATTTTTTGGACAATCAACACTAAATTCCATACAAACTAGATGGCTCGAATTTCTGACTGGGTATGATTTTGAAATTAAGCATATAAAAAGCAAGGAAAATCATGTGGTTGATGCACTCAACATAAGAGCTCATGAAATGCAAATTTCAACCATCAGCATGTTCAACACATATTTGAAAGACAAAATTTTAGACGCTGCAAATTCAAATCAACAATATTTAAAAATAAAATAAACATTACAACAAAGCAATTTAGAACATAAAATTAATTATTATGAACTGAAAGAGGATGGAATCCTCATGTACAAGGGGAAATATATGTGCCAAATTCCAAAGAGTTGAAAAATATAGTACTAAGGGAAATGCACAATGTGTCATATGTTGGGCACCTAGGATATTAGAAAGCAATTGCATTTATAAGAAGCCAATACTTTTGGCCAGGAATGAAGAAAGAAGTGGATAATTACATAGCCAAGTGTCTAGAGTGTCAGAAGGTGAAGGTAGATGATAGAAATACAATGGGTCTACTACAATCATTGCCCATTTCTAAGCAGAAATGGGAAGTGGTTAAATTGATTTCATTACAAAGCTACCTAGAACAATGAAGCAACATGATTCCATCATAGTGGTGGTGGAAAAATTAACAAAGACTGCACATTTTATTCCTGTGAAGACCACACACAAGGTAGAAAATATTGTAGAGACATACATGAAAGAAGTTGTTAGGCTACATGGAGTGCCTAAGGCAATAGTTTCAGACAACAATCTAAAGTTTACATCCAATTTTTGGAAAGATTTGTTCAAATGCTTTTGAACAAATTTAAATCTTAGTACAACGTATCACCCAGAGTCAGATGGGAAAACAAAGAGGACTAACAAAATCATTGAAAACATGCTCAGAATTATGTGATGGACCAACCATCAAAGGGGGGAGATTATATCCACTTAGTGGAATTTGCTTACAAATATGGGTATCGAGCATCATTAAAAATGAGCTCATTTGAAGCATTGTATGGAAGGAAGTGTAACACGCCAGTGAGTTGGGATAACCCAATGAACAGAGCTATCATTGGGATAGGATTGTTAAAGGAAATGGAAGAATAGATGACAAAGATAAGGAAGAATTTAAATGTTGCCCAGGATAGGTAGAAAAGTTATGCAAACAAGAACAGAGTTTTTGGAGATTTTAAAGTGGGCGAACATGTTTTTCTCAAGTGAAAGCGAAGAGAAGTTCGCTAAGATTGGGTCGCTACCCAAAGTTGGCAACAAGATATTGTGGGCCATTCAAAATATTAGAGAAGACAGGGCCAGTTGCATACATGCTAGCATTTCCTGCATCCATGAAAGTGCATAATGTATTTCATGTATCATTATTAAATAAACATGTGACTTACTCTAACCACATAATTGATTGGACTATGATCCAGGTGGAAAACAAAGGGGATTTTCGGGTGGAA
>ML781796.1:748056-768804 GCA_009831015.1 Picea engelmannii
TTTCCTTTGTCTGGAGGTTGTTGCTCTTTCTTCTCATTAATCCTATCCCAAGGAGTGCGACAATGAGAAGAGGTATGACCCAGTTTACCACACCTATAACACTTAAGAGATTGTTTATCATTCTGAAAATGTTTTTGTTGTCTGTCTCCTTGATGATAATGACCCCCCCTACCTCTAAATGGTCTCCTACCATGACCTCTGTGACTATTGTCAAATCTAGCAGACTCTCCTCTAGGTTTTTGCTCTTTCTGTGCAAGACACAAAGTCTCAACTATGGAAGTGGAAAAAGATTCCTTCTTCCCAAAAGCTTTCTCTCTTTCGGCAATTTTGTCTACAAAAGTATCAAAAGTCATGGCTTTCATCTATCCACTAGCTTTAAGAGACTCTAAGTAGTGTGAATAGGTAGGATATAGGGATTTAATAAATGTTGTGAGTTATAAATCAACTTTGACACCAGTTGAGTCAATATCATTAAAAAGAGCTCTAATTTCGGAAGCTAACTTCATGGGATTATTATCTTTCAATTCCAGATTAAACAACTTCATCAACAATTGTATAATTTCCAGCTCTGAATGGGAGTCATAAAGATCTTTTAATTTCTCTAATGCTTTAAACGTTGTGGTGCTGGAAAGAATATGTCTGCTTACCTCTTCGGTGACTAAGGCAAAAATTAAAGCATGTGCCTTTTTATCTTTACTCTTCCAAATTACAAGTTGTCTGGCATCTGTAGGTTGCTCTGGATCATTGTCATCCTTGCCTTCACAAATTTCCTCCCATAAATCATTAAAAATAAGAGTATTTTTAGTTTTTCGAAACCATTCTTGGTAATTTTCTTGTCCGGAAAGCACTACTCCCACAATTGATACTAGTGAATGCATTGTAAACTAATCTTTGTAAATGAAATTCCACTTGCACAAGAAAAAGAAAAAGAAAATCTCACAACACCTTCGACCTTGGCTGCTCTATAAACTGCTCACAACTTCTCCACAAGCTCAGTGACTGGACGCTGGAGGGCCTTTGGGCACTTGTTGTTCCTTCACTGCAATTGCAACTACACTGAAACTACACAGTCACAAGTGGCTCCTCTCGAATCTGGAGCTCACGTACGCACACAATAGCATGGAGTTTTAAAAAAAAAAACATAGGTTAAAAAACGTGGCTCTGATACCACTGTAACCAGGCCAGATAAGAAAACTCCATGGTTCACACCAAGCACATTCAAGTTTTTTATTAATCTGAAGCGAATACATATAGTATAGGACAGTTATGGATAGTTACAGTTATGGGCGGATACAGTTACAGATAGTTAAGCTGCCGGATTAAATTAAACCGTCGGATTAGTTATTAGTTAACACTGTTGTTGAAGAGTAAACAAATTGCAGAAATTTATTTTATGAATACTATGATGTAAATTTGTATATGTATTTTGGCATGGTGTTCTGCACCGAGGATGGTGCACAATTGTAGGGGATGGGAAATGTAGCATCCCCACTATAATCCCTAATTTAATTAAGGCATAATGTAGATATGAATATGGCTATGGAAAAGCGATGTAATATGGGAATCATATTTTCTAATTTTTAATAAATATAATGTGATACTAACTGCTGGGAACATGGATAGAGATGAGGGCTAATTAATCCACAAGAGAGGGGAATGTCTAGGAGTGTCTAAGATGGGCCCAAGGAGAAAATTAATTGTGGGTATTAATCCAAACCCAGATTTCAGAATTTTATTATCATTGGGACAACCTTCTATTTTTTGGTCGAGTGTATGAAATATCAATCATTGAATACCTGTCAGGGGGATGGGTGTAGAAGTCACATCCCATAGTTATTGGAAGCATGGGGATGAAGTATAATCAACATTGGGCAGAGTGAGAAGTCAAATATCTTGGGAAAACAGAGAAAATTTGTACGGGGGATAATAGGAAGCTTTTTCAAATTCAGTTTTGATGAACAACAAGCAGAGAGCAGGGAAAAAGAGAATTGGAGCTAGACCAAGAAGGATCGGTAAATTTTGGAGCATGCTGGAGCATTTTTAGAGAATTTTAGAGATGAAGATTGAAGAACCAGGTTGTCAGGCCTGAAGAGTGAACTCCTGTGTGAGTTGCACTATAACTACAAGGGTTGATGTTGTTTCCTGGTAGTTTTCCCGGTAGTGAGCTTTCTTGAGTTCCCAACAAAGAGATTCCTAGTTACCTGTGCTAGAGAGACCTTGATAAACGAATGGGATGCTTGATGTATTGAGAGAAATGAAGGGGTGCATTCCTTGGTTTGGGCAGGTCAAGAGGAAGAGAGTTGGAGGAAATTTGGGATAGTTGTAGGAGAATACTAGTGGGTTGTGGGATATTGAACTGTGAGTGGACTGTGAGAGACACCATTATCTTGTGGATTACTAGAACTAGCTCATAGGTGACTTGTTGTTGATATTTGGAACAACAAGTATATCGTTGGGTGGAACGTCCTTCCCAAGAAGCTGGTTGCACAAACGTTTTAAAAAGATAAGTGTTTATCTATTTTTTTGAGTTTCCTTATGAGTTTATGGCTACATTTTACCCTATGCATGATAATGGTTTTTATGTGATGTTGTAGATGATTATTTGGTTGGATTGTGTTCATTTAGAATGTTGTAGATGCATTTAATTATGGGTATCAGAATCTACTTAAATATGTGTTTAATTCATAGCTGGTAAGCTACAAGAATTATTTAGAAAAACAAATTTTTGAATTTATGTGTATTTCTACAAGTAATGTTCTATGGTTAAGTTGGGGGATGTTACACTCCATATCTCTAATCCTCATGTACAAACCAATTATGTTCTTCTTGCACCTCTAATTCTGCAAAAGTGTGCATGCAACAATTACTGTTAGAATTATGCATATTGTAAACTATTTCATTAATTAGGTTACAGGTCATCCTTTATCTAATTTTGTGGAGAACATAGATGCACTAATATAAATTTTGATCCTTTAGACAATCTCTTTTGAATCAGCTTTCCAATGACTATACTCATGCCTCATTCTGAGTTCTAGGCTAAAAGTTGTAGCTTTCTGAATTTGCCATTTCTACTCAATAACGCATTGTTTTGACTAGTGCAATTTAGCTTAGTGACCATCTTCTACCATATGTAGCAAAAAATCTATTAGGAATTAGAAAAAGTTTTGTATCAGGCATAGATAGTATTTTTAATCGAGAATACATAGCTACTTTTGGATTCATAATTTGATACTTTAGTCAAATCATGTATAAATATGGAATTGACGACTTTGTACTTTTACATTTTCTCCAGAATTATAACTTTGATCCAGATGGATGTCGGTGGCCTCCCACCTATTCCAACTAATTCATTTTGGCAGTTTTCCAATTTCATAGTTTTTTTTTTAGTTTTTGAGTCCCTGACTTTCGAAGCCATTTTGAGGCCCTAAACAACGTTTTTAGGGCTCGCCACAATCAAACTAAAAAGAAAGTCAACGTCTGACGGCAACATGTGTAGTCCTCGGATAGACCTTTCCAACAGGCTATCGTGCTCCTAAAACAGAGATTGTATGCAAAAGTTATGACCCTGGGAAGTTGATGTACTAGCTTACCCCAATGGGGCCCACATGACTTTTGGCACTTCATCTCCTAGGGTTAGGTTTTTGATGTCTAGGGTTTTGGCTTTCATGTTTATTGTAAAAAGGATTTCCTAGCCTCATTGTAATCATCTTCTTGTGAATGATCGCAACCGTCACATCTCTTCTCAGAGATAAGCCACCACCATTCCAACAAGCTTGTTTTCCATTGCATTTTATAGTTTCGGCTTATTTCCTTATTGAATAGAAACTAGTTTTACTGTATCTCTATTATTCCGTGTTAAACATTTTTTTTATTAATAATCTATATTCATTTCGTTATGCTCATAAAATTTGGATCAATGGTATCAGAGCAGTTTTCTCCTTGTCGTTCTTAATGCATGTCCCCAACGAGGTCAAGGTACAAAGAATTGGGTCTCGAGCTTGTTTCTCTTGAGGAAAAAAGCTCTCGCATGCGCAAGCAACCTCTCATGGAAGGAGAAAAGAAAGACAACAAGATAGGAGATCCTTTCAAAATGTTTCTCGAGGAATCCCTCACACAACAAAGGAATGAGATGATGGATAGTTTTCACAAATCCTTCAACGACTACCAACAGGTGACACATCTTCCTCAAGTGTTGGCGTCTCCCCCTTCAAGGTACAAATAAACTTTGATATTCCTATATTTGAAGGTTGGATAGACGTAGATGTTGTAGACAAATGGTTGAATCTACTAGAAGGGTATTTCTATGTCCATAACTTTTCGAAAAGAAAAAATATTACTTTTGCGCTCCTCAAAGTCGTTCCCCGTGTCAAAAATTGGTGGGAAACTTTCTGTGAGAAAAAGGAAACAGGGGAACCCTCATTATTTACAGTCGCGGTCACCTGGGAGTCCTTCGGGGATATTATTAAGGAAAAATACTACCTTGTCGGAAGTTATGACAACCTGTATACAAAATGGACCACACTGCGGCAAGAAAGAGACCAAGCGATGTCTGAGTTCAAAAATATATTCCATACCTTTCGCACCAAGTTGGGTATCAAAGATTCTAAGCGACATCTAGTGCTTAAGTATCATCATGGTCCATATGGATACATCCAGGATGAAATGGAGTTTCTGGACATCTCATCCTTGGGCGCGGCCTACCGATATGCCGTCAAAATCAAGCAGAAGCTTAAACAAAAGACGCGGTAGTTTGGGCCTGGGAACTCCTCATAGAAAAAGTAAGGAAAGGGAGGACCCAACCCGTAGAAAAAAGGACAAAGAAAATATGGAAAGCCTTGGGACAACAAGTCCAATCCGCAAGCAAAGAAGGACACCAGAAAGACAAAGAAAGATACCGAGAAGTGGTGCAACTTCCATAAGAGCCCCTGGCATAACACTCTTGATTGCCACTCAAATAAGTTGCTAGTGGTTGAGGTGAAATCCTCTAAATCAGATGCAGGTTCCGACTCTGAGTCAAAATTAGAAAGGGGGAGGCATATCATTGACGCGGAACCTAGTGCTACCATTGCTACCACCAAGCTTTAGCATGGGGAACCAGACGAGCAAGAGGAAGATGAGGGCCTTTTTCATTCACAAATGTGGGTGAAGGGTACCCCATTTCACTTCATCATTGATAACGATAGCCAGAAGAACCTCATCTCAACAGAGGTCGTCAAGCGGCTAGCCCTGCCGACAACGCCACATCCACAACCCTTCACCAATGGATGACTCCGCCAAGGAAGCAATCTCTGCGTCAACCAATAGTGTCGCCTGTCGTACAACATCAAGCCCTTCAAAGATGAGGTATTGTGTGATGTTTCTCCTCTCGAAGTTTGTAATGTTGTTTTGGGCCAACCGTATTTATGGAAATGTCATGTTGTATATGAGTCTAGGCCTCACAGTGTTATTATTACTTTGAACAAGAAATTGTACTGTATACCCGAGGCAGTCCCACCTAGTGTTATTTCCTTGATCTCTGCCAAACAATGTAGGAAGTTCATCTCTCAGACCGGAAAGTTTGTCTTCTTCGTGCTTCTCTCTCATAGTAAGCAAAAGATCGCCACCACATCCAGGGCCTCCGCATCCAACCTCTTCACACAACAAAAGCAAGTGGATAAGGTCGTGGAAGAATACTCATATATCTTCTCCTCACCTATCAAGGCACCTCTACATTGTCAGGTCAAGTATCCCATCAATTTGACCCCTGGTACAGCGTTTCCCAATGAGCCAGTCTACCACCACTCTCTATTAGAGAATGAGGAGATCAAGCGACAAATCCAAGCACTGGTCCACAAGGGGCACATCCATCCTAGCTCATCGCCTTGTGGGAGTCCAATAGTGCTGGTACAGAAGAAAGGAGGGACCTGGCGACTCTGCATTGATTACTGGGCCCTGAATAAAATCACAGTCAGGAATCGATACCCGATTCCCTGAATCGACAACCTCCTTGATCAGCTCATGGGGGCCAAATACTTCAGTAAGATTGATTTGAAGTTTGGCTACCACCAGGTCCCAATAGAACAAACAAATGTATGGAAGACCGCCTTCAAGTCAAAAGAAAGTCTTTTTGAATGGTTGGTCATGCCCTTTGGTTTGAAAAATGCTCCAACAACTTTCATGAGGATGATGGACGATATCCTGTGAACATTCACCAATAATTTTGTAGTGGTGTATCTGGATGACATCCTCATCTACAACAAGACTTGGGTGGAACACTTGCAACATATTCAATAGGGTATGCACACCCTATGGCAAAATAATCTATATGTCAACTTGGAAAAATGCTCCTTCGGCATGGACATGGTCCATTACCTGGGCTACATCATTGATAAACATGGTGTACATGTGGATCCATCCAAGATCCAGGTCATCCGTGACTGGCCAAGCCCAACCACACTCACTGAGCTTCAGAGCTTCTTTGTCCTTGCCAATTTCTATCGCAGGTTCATGTTGAGATTCTCCCATATTGCATGGGCCCTCATCCAAGTAACCAGGGGTGGTGGTAAGGAAAAATTTGTGTGGGGCCTGTCCCAAAAACAAGCGTTCGATGATTTGAAGCAGCGCTTGTGCTTAGCCCCCATACTTTCATTACTGGACCTGCAACAACCCTTTGAGATCGAGACAAATGCTTTAGACTATGTTGTGGGTGCCATTCTCATTCAGCATTGCCACCCCGTGGCCTATCACAGTGAGACACTATCATGTGTTGTTTGTAAGTACCCTACTTACGACAAAGAAATGTACTCCATTGTGCAAGCCTAATGCTAGTGGAGAAATTACATTCTTGGGAAGGAGACAGACATCCACATTGATCATAATCCACTGCAGTTCATGCAGACACAAGGTAAATTGCAGAATGACCACCATCAGAAGTGGCCCACATACGTGCAGCAGCTCCACCTCAACATCAAGTATAAAACAGGAAGTACCAACCGAATCGTTGATTGCCTCAGCCGACCTCCAATCACGACAATCACCACGGTGCTAGACTCTTGTGGCCATGAGACCTCTGGATGGACCCACCTCTATGAGACAGACCCAGACTTCGCCACCACCTACCAAATTTTGGGCACAAACTTAGTTGTCACTAATTTCCATCTTCAGGACGGGTCATTGTGCCATCTGGTCCATCTTTGTGTTCCATCAAGCAAGTGCGCAAAGATGATTTGGGAAGCCCACTACAGTCGGGTGGCAGGACACTTTGGCGTCAAAAAGACAGTGGTAGTACTATAGAAAAATTTCTACTGGCCAAAAATTCGACAAGATGTGGGAAAGTATATCAGGTCATGCACTGCCTGCACTATTGCCAAACCAACCACTAAGAAACGGGGCATGTACACCCCTCTACCTACTCCTGACAGGCCATGGGAATCTATCTCAATGGACTACATGTCGAGCCTTCCGTCCACCAAGAGGGTAAATGACTATGTTTTGTGGTTGTTGATCGCTTTTCCAAGATGGTGATTCTGGTTGCTTGTAAGAAGAGCATCACAACAGAGGCCACTGCCAAGCTCTTCTTTGAACGAGTATGGGTACATTTTGGAATCCCACAAACCATTGTCTCAGATCGGGACAATCGGTTCCTCAGCACATTCTGGTCGAGCCTCTGGTCATTTCTGGACACCAAGCTCACCAAATCCACTGCTTTCCACCCCCAGAAAGATGGCCAAACTGAGGTCATCAATCAAATGATCATGCATATCCTACCCGTGTATAATTCCAAGCACCCTTGCACATGGGATGAGAGTCTTCCCTATGTTCAACATAGCTACAACCGAGCCCTACATAGCTCAACCGGACACAACCCCTTTCAAGTGGGGTTTGAATTCCAACCACTAGGTCCCAACTGAAGCTGACAAATCCACCTATTTCATTGAGCAGATCCAACACATCTGCCAACAGGTTCGGTATATTTTACAGAAAGTCCAATGCCAAGTACAAGCAATACCATGATCAACACCGAGTGCCACATAAGTTTCAGGTGGGAGACAAAGTTTGGTTGCACTTGCAGAAAGAATGCCTTACATGGCCCCATCAAAAGCTTCACCCACTCCGTTATGGACCTTACAACATCACCAAGTTTGTGGGTGACAATTATTTCGAGCTCAACATTCCCCCTTTCCTTGGCCTGCACCCAGTGTTCAACGTAGCTCTCCTTTGGCCAAATTTCCCACCATTATTGGACACCTCAGAGATAGCAAAGCAGTTGACACCAATAGAGCTCAACCCTGACTGCATGCAACAAGAATCTAGTAATAATATTGTGGACACACGGTTCAAGGGAACTCGACAATAAAGGATCCAACTTTATCGAGTTGTTAAAGAAGGGCAGCTCTTGCACCAAGGCAAGTGGCTCACCCAAGGCCAAATTCAGTAGAAATTTCCTCATCTGATGGGGGAACTCAACGCAATGGAGACCATTTCTTCCTAAGGGGGGAGGATTGATCCAGATGGATTTCGGTGGCCTCCCACCTATTCCAACTGGTTCCTTTTGGCAGTTTTCCAGTTTGGCAGTTTTTTTCCTAGTTTTCGAGTCCCTGACTTCCGGGGTCGTTTTGAGGCCCTAATCAATGTTTTTAGGGCTCGCCACAATCAAATTGAAATCAAAGTTCGAGTCCAACGACAACGTGTGCAGTCCTTGGATAGACCTTTCCAACGGGCTATCGTGTGCTTAAAACGAAGATCGTATGCAAAAGTTACGACCCTGGGAAGTTGATGTACTAGCTTACCCCAACGGGGCCCACATGACTTTTGGCACTTCATCTCCTAGGGTTAGGTTTTTGATGTCTAGGGTTTTGGCATTCATGTTTATTGTAAAAAGGATTTCATAGCCTCATTGTAATCATCTTCTTGTGAATGAGCACAACCGCCACATCTCTTCTCAGAGAAAAGTCGTCACCATTCCAACAAGCTTGTTTTTCACTGCTTTTTACAGTTTCAACTTATTTCCTTATTGACTAGAAACCAGTTTTATTGTATCTTTGTTATTCTGTTTTAAGAATATTTTAATAATAATCTGTATTCATTTCGTTCTACTCATAAAATCCAGATCAAAATTTTAGCCAAAACTAGTTATCGCTCAAATGGAGAAAAATTCCCTCAAGACAAAGTTGTCCATGTTGATGAGCAGGTAAAATGTCGACTAAATAAAAAAAATTGTATTTGTGATTCGGGGTCCCTTTTTCTCCTCCGAAGATTTTCAAAAATCCCCGAAAAGTGCTCAGGAATAGTGGAGTTTTCCCTATTTTGGCATTTCCACTCCAAACCCTTTTGAATTTTGCCAGAATCCCAAATGGGTATCTTCATGCCTTCTTTTTGAAATCTCTATAAAAATTTCATCATAATCTAGGTCTTGATCACTGAGCATGACCCGGTTCTTTAAAAACCACTTATTGTGTTTTCCAGATAATCAAAGCAAAATTGGCCCATGGTCCTCACTGACATTATCGTATCCCTCGTTACTGCAAACATACCCCTTAAATTGCATCTTAATTAGAGTTAAAATGATCCTGTTATGGCCAAAACAAGTTTTGGCTCTAGACTTGTTTTTTTGTAAATTGTCCATCTTTCTCCTTTCCTTTCCCTTGTCTTCTTCTTTTCTTCTTCTCTTCCTTTCTCTTCTTTTTTTCTTCTTCTCTTCTCATTTTTCTTTCTCTTCTTTATTTCTTTCTTTCTTTTCTCCTTTCCTTTCTCTTCTTCATGCCCGTGTAGAGAAATACCCAGGCAGAGAAATAGGACATCCACACCCACATTCTGCATTCCTCATTCTGTAACATGCAAGCTTTTGGACTTAGCCAAATTTCCAACGACCATGCTGGGCAATAACAGACCCACATATTCTCCCGCAACCCGCAAGATTTTGGACTTAGCCAAATTTTCAACAACCATGTGGGGGAATAATACACCCGCATATCTCTCGCTCCTACATCCTGCAACCTAGAAGATTTGTGAATAAGCCAAATTTCCAATGATCATGCGAGGAAATAGTACACCCTCATATTCTCCTGCACTCACATCCTACAACCTGCAAGCTTTGGGACTTAGCCAAATTTCCATCGCTTCTTCACTACAAAATAAAAGTTCATCATTGTGGCCTTCCACTGTGGAAGTCCATGTCACCCGAAATGTGGCCTCCACATCATCACCACCATGTCACCTAACACATGGCCTCCATGTTATCAGGTACACAAAATTTCCCAATTTTCCAAAAATTCTCAAAATTGCTAATTTTCCAAAATTTTCTTTTTTGGCTACCATGGGAGCTCCAAACTTAAATTCCTATGGACAACTTGACCCTATGACTATCAATTCAGTAATCATTTTCCAAGTTACATGTATATTTCACTTATAATTTCATAATTTTCACTATGAATTTCATCATTTTCGCAAATTCAAAGACTAATGCTCTGCAACAATGCATTTGTTAAATCCACAATATTCTTTGGCCCATACAAGTCCAGTGTTGAACCAAAATATTTTATACTAATCTGTAACATGACCAGATCCTCATTGAGGCACACTACCACAAATGTTTTCTCTAATACCAACTTATAACACTCCCAAATCATTGATTGGGCCATGTTAATGGAGATATTACCCACCCACCTAGTATTTCTCTTCCTAAGTTTATTAGTCTATGTTGATGGAGCCCCTAATCTGAGATATTGTCCCCTAGATGAGGGCACCACCTCCTCTTCATTCATTACTCAGTTGTATGTCAATTAGACTAGTGGAGTCAAGTCTTGCATGACAACCTTGGTGTTGTCACCAAGTGTTGCAAGATCACCTTGGGATTATCACCAAGAGGGTGCACTCACCTTGGAATCATCACTAGGAGGGCACACTTCAAATGCATGAGGCTAGGAGAGTGCTACACATGTGCATCCATGAGATTCTCTCCACTCCACTTGTGTGAGCCAGTTAACTGATGACTGCATGGTCAGTTAACTAGGACTAGGTACCAGTTCACCCCGGTTTTTGTTAGTGTGTGTCCACATGTCTCTAGAAGACTACTATGGTGCATTAGTTTGAGTGTGGATTAGTGTGGAATACAATTATTCATTCTTTCTCTCTAATTCTTCTCTTCTTCTCTCAACTTTGTAAGTTTGGCATTCATTGTTTCTAGATAGATTCTTTGTATACGATTTCACTACAATTTCATATGGTATCAGATCACACAGGTGCTAGGAAGAAGGCGCACAAACAATCATTTGCAGGTACAAAAGATTGAAGCAACTACAAAGAACAAAATTTTCATCTTCAACATTTCTTACGCCATACAATTACTTTGATTGAAAGCCAAAGATTCTACTTCTTCTCATAAGCAGAGGCTTGTATCAAATACATATGGAAATAGAAACATATCCCACTTTCATCGACGAGAAATCTCATTTTCTTAACAAACAAGATATGGATTTTGGACTTATCTACTTGTGTGTTTCTCCTTAAATACAATTCCATGTTGAATCACTCTCAACTCTAGATGCAGTATGGACCAAATTGGAGGTCCTATTCAGGAATAAGGATGATCATGAAGAATGCATGTCGAAGAATGACAAGACAAAGCCCGCATAAAATCCATCGGAAGAACAAGCTTCTCGACATCCTTCTGAAGCAGGTTTTAGAGTTAAAGAAAGTCCCTTGTATGCATCTCAGGAACAACATGCAAAAACATCTTTACGTCCTCTTGAAGAATATAAAAAGGATGATACATCCTATCATTCAGATCATATTTCAGATTTGATTTCCGAATCAGAGTCGTAATATCATGAACATGCATGTGAAGATCCATATCCAAGACGCAAATGGGCACAATCCATCCTACCGGTAGTTGGTGATCCTACAGATGATCATGCCTATCCTAGAAGGATGAAATCCAAATTTTAGGAGGCTCCACCTACTCTCACAACCACATAACCAGTAATTATCATGCATTGCTACATGGTTCTGGCATTCGACCCTTAGGCCTATGCAGAGGCTGAAGAGAATCTGTATTGGAAAACTGCCATGAATGAAGGGGATTTTGATATTCTTACTTCCAATCAGAGAAATGAATATATAGAGACATATCATTGGTGCATTTACTTCATCAAATCTGTACAAACATCTACATATTCAACAAAAGCTTCATCGAGCAGAAACTGACACAATTGTGAGATCTCCTTGGAATGAAGAACTCAACTGCAAAGAAGCAGTCCTAGTCATCATTGTATTTTGAGGGGTTTTTTTGTTCCCATGTGGTTTTCCCTCTTTCCTCTTTTCCGGTTGTTCTATGTTTCTTAGATGCATTGTAAAATGGGTACCTAACATGGCTTCTTGCTAGGACCCATTCATTGTGTACTCCCTAGTAGTACTTCAGGGGGGGTATTGGAGATATTACAAACCCACCTAGTATTTCTCTTTCTAATTTTATTAGTCTATTTTGAGTACACCCCTGGTATGATATATTCTCCCCTAGATGAGAGCACCACCTCCTCTTCAGTCATTATTCAGTTATACGTCAGTTAGACTAGTGGATTCAAGTCTTGCATGGAAACCTCAGTATTATCACCAAGTGTTGCATGCTCACCTTGGGATCATCACCACGAGGACACACTCACTTTGGAATCATCACGAGGAGGGTGCACTTCACATGCATGGGGCTAAGAGAGCGCTACACATGTTCTTGCCACTTGTGTGAACCAATTAACTGATGACTGCATGCCCGATTAACTAGGACTAGGTGACAATTCACATCGGTTTTTGTCAGTGTGTGTCCACATCTCTCTAGAGGACTACTATGGCTCCTTAGTTTGATTATGTAGCTTATATCTATTGTAAAGTGTTCACTCTTTGAGTGTGGATTAGTGTGGAATACAATTATTTCATTCTTTCTCTCCAATTCTTCTCTTCTTCTCTCAACTTTGCAATTTTGGTGTTCATTGTTTCTAGCTAGATTCTTTGTGTAGGTTTCACTACAATTTCACACACATTACTACTAAAAACCAACTTAGTATCACTCTAATAGCAAACTATAATATGCAGAAGTATACATAGCATGACACACAAACTCATGCTATTATCGTTAATAATTAAACACATAAATGCATCTAATTTAAACATGCACAATATCAATTAATGCACACAACAACATTCATATATACAAAATACAGAGTAAATGTAGCATTCAATCATAGCATTAGAACTGTAAATGACACAATGATTAAAACACTTATATTTTAAAAATGGTTTACACAATTGGTTGTAGATAAAGGGCGTTCCACCCAACCATAGACTCCACTGCTCCAATTCTCTTAGCAATAAGTCACCCCTGAGTTGGGGTTGTGAGTCCACAAGGACATATAAGCTCCTATGGTGTCTATAGTTCGTTGTAACAACTCAATTACCCACTAAAACATAGTGACGTGACTCCCACATCAATTCCAACCACCCAACTCTCTTCCCCATCAGCTTGCACAACCTAAGGGATGAGATTTCCTTCTTTGCACCATAGGCCCTCAAACAATCTCCATCCCTTCCAGGACTCCAGCACAAAGTAGCCAGGAATATCTCTATTAGGGGCTCCAGGAATTCCAGTTGCAACATGAGTGCTCACATAACAAGATCACTTGCTCTTAGGTAATTGTCTCAACAAAAAATCACTCGCATGCATACCAACCTCATTCTCAACACAATTATCAGCTTCAGCAAGTTGTCCTCAATACCCACTATGGCTAGCCACTATTTCCCAACACTTTTCTATAGTTTTTGTCTCCTCTTGCTAACTGTAAAAAATATCCTGCCAATTTGCTCAAGTTTTCCTCTTTTCCCATGTTTTCTTGACTCTTAATTTTCCCCCAAGGATGATTACACTCAACCCCTGCTACTATGACTAAGTGGGTTCGCTTTCTCACTCAACCTCTTACATGAATTCAATGATTTGAGTGCTTAATAAGTCAAAGGGATAAATGTCTAAAAGACAAACTGATTAATGAAGATGGCTTAAGACTCGAGGCATATGCAAAACTCCTCAAAACCCCCATTAAGCCCCCTCTCTTGTGGAATCATAGCCCCCCATTACTTTGGTCCTTACCCGTTTATATCTAGTAGTGTATTTCATTTTTAGTATTTTCAATGTACAAAGTTTACATATTACATCGCTTGGCCCCTGACCATTCATAATATTTATAAATATACAATGCTACATTGGGGATCAAAATTGGGGTGTTACATTCAACCATTGAATCTTGATCTTGCCAGTGAAATTTATTACCATGTATAAATAGATCATATAATAATTAAGCATTGAGCCTTTTCTCTCACACACACTCTTTCACATAGCATTGCACATAACCCTTACACAATAATACAAAGACTATTACATTCTATTTTTCTTTTGTGTATATGTTGTTCATTATTTTCTTAGTTTATGTTTATGTTTATGTGCCCATAGTTTAATCAATCCAACGTGTTTAATTTGTCCTCCAATTTTCATCCTAGAATCAAATCATTGAATCTTTATACTACACACTATTATAAAATATTAATGGGAATTTGATTCACTCCTTTTCTTTTCAAGGAAAACCTCAAGGGGAAACTCTTGGCCACTCCCTTGCATTTGTGGATGGGACTTGGTGCAAACTTGTTGGCATTGGTTACAATGCTTGACTCGGTAGGGACATCGAATGAGGTGTCCATCAAAGGTAGTCAGTTCAGGGAATCGACCTTGAGACCTCTTGCACGAAGCTCAAAGCACTTAACCACTCAAATTGACCCATGAAACTAAATTTGATTCGCTCCTTATAACCATACTCTATGACTCTATGTACAATTCTATACTGCTTAATTATTTGTTTGACCATCAATGTGATTGACAAGTTATTTAGAAGTAGCTGTACGACAAAAAGAAATTATATTGACACAATGGGAGAGAGGAGAATTAAGTCACGAGATTGTGTTACACCAAGAAGTATAATTTTAAAAATGAGTCAAAACATACTACTATAAACATATATACTTTTTGTAAATACCTTGTTTGTGAATATATTATTTTTGTGATACTTTCTTAGATTCCTAAATCCCTCTTTCATTAAGATTTGTTTCTTTTCTTTCACAAAAGAGATGATTGTGTATAATAACTCCATATTAACAAGTGCAACAAAGCTGCTTATACCTACCTCATAGAATTTATAAATGTTTTTATGTAATAAATATATATAACTCTAAGAGATATTAATCTGTAGCATGATTATGTATATTAATCATTTATATAATATAATTTTTTATCATATACAAATGAACCATAGACATTTATGTAATGTGATTTTTTCTCGTATACAAATGAACCATAGACATTTAGCTTATCATTTTCTGTTAGAAAAACAGGATCGTTGAGAAATAAATAAATAAAACGCGGAAATAAAACACAGAAGGTACACAATACAATGGAGACATAGATATACGTGGTTCACCTAGTGTGGACTACGTCCACAAGAGAAATTGCCAAGTCCTTCCTTTATTATTATCTAACAAATGAAGGGATACCACCTACAACACACCCACTGTAACTTCCTCTTCTTTCTCTCAAAGTCTCCTCTCTCAGAATACAAAATTCACTCTTATACACATAGCCACAATACAATTCCTCATAAAAGAGGGTTTCCTTCCAGGGAAAAAAACCCTAACATAACTTCTACCGTCATATCTACGACCTTATAATGAACGATTTAGATTGACTACGAAATTACCATATTTTACAAGACAATTTTCCCAAAAATTTATCTTCGGGGGGCGTTGCCCCTGAACCCTCGCCAAGGGGGGAGCTCCATTAATTGTCATCCCCCCTAGACCCCTTGGCTCCAAATGCGGGGGGGGGAATCCCCCCCACACCTCTCCATCAAGAAATGGGGTCCAAACACGGCTGAAAACAAGACCTCTGAATCAAGAAGTTAATCAGGCTCCACAACCAACATTTTTTTCATGAAAATATTCGAGTCTAAATTGACGTTTCCACCTTTGATGAAAATCTCTTGTTTTTTGAAATTCTAGATGACCCATAACTTATGAAATGTCCCTTACTTTCAAATTGATGCATTCTCTTGAATCTAATAATATCATATTCTTTTAATTTTATTTTTTTAAATAATAAAGAAATGTAACATCAAATATTGAATATATGAACTCGATCTAAGTTTGGTAAGGCAAGTGACCAAAAAAATGGTTATGAAAATATATTTCCTTTTATATGATAAAATTAATTTGTGTTTTTAAGTTAAAAAAAAAAACAATTTTGCAATATATGAGGAGAATTTCCGATAAAATCAAGGCTAGTGGTTTATTTGATTGATAATTTTCAGTAGTAGTTTTTAGATGGATCCTTTGTCATGCTTAATTGTTGGCCATGATGTCTTCACACACATGTTTGTCGGAAGTTCCCACGGGGTCGTGCAAAGTAGGCCCACCATCATTCTCTTCATAGTTCAAAAAGCAGAGTGCTTGGTCCTATGGTGTTTGAGAACCATGGCTACAAGAGCAAATTAATTTGCACTAAAAAAAGTAAACTCATTACTATATGGTGCCAAAAGAAGGTATAATAACATTAATAATATATAAAGTAAATTACTAAAAACTTTGTTCATGTAAACATTCATATAAAACTAGTCAAATTGATTAATGCAACAATATTCTTTTTCATTGAAACAAGTGTTGCATGACAGTGAAGTCCCTGCTGGGTTGAATTGGGGATAAATGCAGATGGATGGGGAAAAAGTAGCGGGGGTAGATGGAAATTGCAGCGCATATGTGGCAAGCAGCATGAAGGACAGGTGGTAAGCATGCAAGAAATTACATACTCTGTATATGTGTGAGTAGAAAAAAACTATTAAACACAATTTTATGACATTTATATCAAAAAATAAAAAGTGTGTTACATATTCCTGGAAATTTAAATGTGTTTGTCATATATATGTGTGTGTGTGTGTGTCAAATATGGTATCTCAAATTTAAATGAGTGATTTATCTCAAATTTAATTTTTAAAATGACCCAACAGAAAAAGATATGCATGAGAAAAAGACAATTGAAATAAAATAAACAGAATGTCTTGACATTCAGCATATCTGAATATAAAAATATAGGAGCACATAAATATAAAAGGAGACAAAAAAATAGTTTTATTTGGAATATATCAAAAAATAATATTTTGTTACATATTCCTGGAAATTTAAATGCATTTGTCATATAGACTGGGATTGGGGCTCCCGCGGACCATAGGAGAAATATGTACAATAAATAGGATTGTGGAAAGAAGAAGTGGGAGATGGTAGAGTGTAATACCTAAAAAGAAGAAATGGGAAGATATAAGTCTTTGGCTAGAGATTTCTATTCAGAAAAGGTGGAATAACTGGAGTGATAAACAAAGGAGGATATCATCAGTATAGACCTACAATGATGGTACATATAAGTATTTTTTCTATTTGCTTGTTGATGCCTTTTCCTGTTGGCTTTCATCGGCGACCCGCTTCAAGTTTGTTTCGACGAATTCTTCAATGTAGCTTCTCAAGGGGGCGACGTTGATGTCATTCCAGATTTTTATGATGAAAAATTCCTTTTCTAATTTGCTTAGATCAATAGAAATATTACACAGAGCCTGATCAATGTCTCGATTCTGTACCGAATAGCGGACTAGCCAGTTGTCCACGTGATCTTCACCATATTCAAGAATCCTGTAAAAAAATTCTAAAGACAACGCCTTAAAATTATCAACTTGTTTATCGAAAGCTTGCTTGGTTAACGCTAACAAGTTAACGATTAAGCTAAGTCTATTTTGGTGAGATTTGTGAATAATGTTTCTTTCTTTGATATTGCTTGCTCACATGATTGGACAATGAGATACATGTTCTTCACCTTCTCTTTCCAGCATTCTTCTAATTGAGTGATGCAGCTTTTGGAGGGGATATCATGTTGTCTTCTTGTCGTGTATGCCATGTTGTTGACATGAAAGGCAAAAGGGATGACCGTTTCCAAATAGAAAGTTTCTTCATTTTTTAAATTCGTCTATAGAAGTTCGAGCAAGTTATGTGCCCTCCTTCCCAGCGAATCCATAATTTGTGATCTTTCCCAAGCCTCAGTAATCAGTTCCATTCTTTTCTTAATATTTTTCTCCACATATCCTCTAAAGGATGCGAGGAAGCTCGAGGATCCTTTTAGCTTTGTTGCAGGGGTGTAGGTGGTCGCAGGCATGGCTATTGCCAAAGGACTGGTAAGCAATGGCATAGGAAGCAAATCTTCCTCTAATTCCTTAATCTGGTTCTTTAGTCTGACATTCTTGGCCTCAATGACTCCAATGGAATCATGAAGAGCATCTCTGGTTTCTCTGTGAAGTCCATAGATTTGGGACGACTGCATATTGGCAAGGTCAACTTCTGAACGATATTTTCTTTTCTTATTTTTTACATCTCTCTTTTCAATAATTAATTTTTTAGATTCGCTTTCAAAAACAACACTCTCGAATACGAAGGATTCATCTTCGTCACAAATTTCAGTATCAACTATGTCCATTGGGTGGCTATGGTGAATCGTGTCTCCCGGCTGATCAAGGTTGCAGAATATGCTATCCAGATCAGTTTCAAGTTCCATGTTCTCATTCTCAATTTCAGGCTCCTCCGCCTCCCCTACAATTCTTTTTCCCTTCTTATGCATGGGAAGCTTGTGAGAACTATCAATTTTAGGATGAACCTCATCCATTTGAAGAAATTTGGGTTGCTTTGTTATTGTGGCAGGTCATTGGAGCAATGCTTTGTTACTGTGGTGGTTCTGGTCCTCAGGCCCGAAGATGTTCATTATATCTCTACAGAATTGTTGTCGAATTGGTGCCATTAGTTTATGAAAACGTCTGTTTGCTCCAGACGCTACTTGAAATGAACAAATGGAGGGGATAATATAACCTCCCAAAAATGTTGGTTCAATGCGTGCGAATGGAAAATCTCCTGGAGCTCATCGCTCATTAATGAAAATATCTATGCGTGCTATATGGTGAGCTGTTAGAAGTAAAGCTTAATTATTGCATACTTAGAAGTGAAAATGTGGCGGTTACGGCAAAGAACATTTAAGGATTGGAGGTTTCCACGGTTCCTGCGTGATGAGTTGTTAGCATTAAAGATTACTAATTGCATATTTAGAAAGAAGCACACACACACACACACATATATATATATAAACATTTTTTTTATTATAGACAGGTGCTAAGGTGACGGAGACGGGGAAGAGAAAGCAACGAAGGAATGGCCAAGTCTGAAAAGAGGTCAAATGGGCTTCAAAATAGGTTTACAGGAGATAATGAGGACAGGTGAGTGTCCAACGGTGAAATTGCATGAGTCAGAATTTTTTACTGCAAAACGCGTAAAACAGAAGAGGGCATAATGGTGCAGTTCAGCAGACAGTTTGTATATTTGCAGAATTGCGGGAAAGTGGCTAAGTATGGAATAGGGAAACGTCAGTCGGAGGAATGACCAAATATGAAAAGCGGTCGCACAATTTTCAAAATACAGGGAATTCTCAGTAGAGATGAGGGCGAACAGTCGTGTCCTACAAATAACACCCAGAGTTCTACAATATACAAATTGACAGGCGGACTTGCGGGCTGGTTGCGATTTTATAAAGCATGTACACTTTTTGTATCGCGGGTTCTTGGGCTGGCGGGCTCAAAATTGGGCCTCTCTTGCTCTGTGCCTTACAAATAGCACCCAGACTTCTGTGATATACAAATTGAGAAGCGAACTTGCGGGCTCAACATTGCACTTCTATTGTTTTGTGTCCTCCAAACAACACTCAGAGTTCCGCAATATACAAATTGATAGACGGACTCCAAGGCTGGCGGACCCAGGATTACGATTGTTTACAGATGGTGATCCCTATCAACTATTTGACATTATCTTAAAACATTATTTTCAATACTATATTATTAATATTAAATATTGGTATTGTACAATTTAATTAGACAAAAAAAAATTGTACAATATGAAACGAGGAAGCGGTCAGTCGGGCCGGTGATATAAAAGTAAGTGAAATCTGAAGACATGAATCCCCCAACATCCGCACTTAAATTTTTTATGAAAAACAAGTAATACATACTATATATGTATCTTTATAAAGTATGGACATGAGATTTTATAAAGCATGTACGGATCTCGCATTCCATACCTGCCCACTTTTTGGATCGCGGGTGCTCGGGCTTGCGGGCTCAAAAATAGGCCTCTATTGCTCTGTGTCCTACAAATAGCACTGAGAGTTCCGCAATATACAAATTGACAAGCGGACTTGCAACCTGGTTGAGATTTATAGAGCATGTACATTTTTTGGATCGCGGGTTCTCGGGCTGGCGGGCTCAAAAACAGGCCTCTATTGTTATGTGCATTGGAAATAGCACCCAGAATTCCGCGACATACAAATTGACAAGCGGACTTGCAGGTTGGCTGGCTCAACATTACACTTCTATTGTTCTGTGTCCTCCAAACAACACTCGGAGTTCTGTGATATACAAATTGACAGACGAACTCCAGGGCTGGCGAGCTCAGGATTGCGATTGTTTACGGATGGTGATCTCTATCAACTATCTAACATTATCTAAAAACATTATTTTCAATACTAAATTATTAATATTAAGTATTGATATTGTACAATTTAATTAGACAAAAAAGTTATTATATTATTGGTGGGAAGACAATGACATTCTT
>ML781797.1:0-48191 GCA_009831015.1 Picea engelmannii
AGTCAATTGTTGAGGTTAAAACGCATAGGGAAACTTCGAGTTTGCAGAGGTAAAAAAGCTAGAGAAAATTCAATTGATGAGGTTAAAATGGATTGGGAAATTTCTAGTTTGCAGAGGTAAAAACGTGAAGAGAAAAATATGTTGTCGAAGTTGAAATGCGTGGAGAAAAATCAGTTGTTGAAGGGAAAACGCAAAGAGGATATAGTTCGCTGAGGTTAAATAAAATGCATAGATACATGTTGATATGAAGGGAAACCATCCAAGAGGAAGCTCTAACTTGGGCACAATTCTCGCGCCAAACACAACGAAGGGACTCGGGGTTGAGCACCAGCATGAGTTTTGAGTGTGGGCGCGAATCTCATTCACAACACAATGAATACGCTCAGGATTTAAACGTGGGGAGTGAGCTCTGCAAGAGGGCATGATTCTCACTCCATGCATCATGAATAATCTTGGGATTAAACGCCAAGGAAGACCAGGGAATTTGCAAGACATCAAAGGAGAATTATTGGGCAAGAGTGGGAGGCAACGCCGTGGCGCTTACCAATATATAGATCTGGAAATGACCAAATCATGATTGGGTGAAATCGTTCCGGGAGAAGAGATAAATTAGGGAAAAAAAACTTTCCCAAGAACCACCATCGAATTCACCAAACAGAAAGGAAAACTCATAAAGCGGAACCAAGGAAGATTTGAAGCAACGAATGTTCCAGGACAAGGAAAATAATTCACAATAAAACAAATCGATGAGGGCTGAGGCAGCGAAAACAATCCAGTCACACTAATCAATAAATCGATGAGTCTACGCACTGAAATGTCTTGGGTAGAAGGGTTGCAGGGAGTATTAAGAAGGTCAAGCAAGAAACCACCCATGGAAGCGAGTGTTATACGGGCAATCATAACCATAATGTTTTCTTAAATAAACTGAGCATTTTTTTTTATTTCATTGAACAAAATAACCAGAACTGGAATGGGTTTCTTTTACATGCCAAAATCCTCAATTAGATCTCAAGGATATTAATAAACATGTCAATTCAACCAAAATTATAATATAGTAACAGTAGAATTATATAACTCGATTATAATTAAACCTTCACATAATTACAACTTTCAAGGTAAGAGTTATTGTCACTGAGGCGATGAAATCAAAGATGTCCCTCTGCATTTGCACTCCGTCTAGATCTTAGATTACTAGCCGTGAATATTTCACCAATGCCTCCTAGCCAACGCTAGGGGTACTCTTCATCCCCTTTCCCCCGAGCCGCAAAGGGGCCACACACACAACTAGAGAAAAAGATAGCGCCCAGCTCACCTCGCAAGGTCAAGCTACCACTCTCTATCTGAGTTGGGTATCCAAACTCCCACAAGAAAAATTAGTCAAGAAAAATCTGGCAGCATAACCTTACGCATGTCAGTCGTGATCCACTCCCCTCCTTCGCCATTTCCTTTATAGAGTTTTCTTAGTGTCCCTTTTTCCAAAATGCACGTTAATTTATTTTTATTAAATTTTTATTAGGAAATATTATCCTCCGTACACTTGTCACCCAATCCCTTAGTTGCACCATAAGTTCATTAATTAATTAAATTAAATTTCCAATTTCCCTCACCCACCTAAAAGCATTCCTAAAAACGCTCCTTACAGTCCCTTTATTCCCTCAATTTCCCTTAATGATTGATGCATTTCTTAAAGCTTAGTTGAGATTATTTAGGAAATTTCTCTAAACTATATTCATTTCTATGTTCCACATTCTTTTTGCATTGAATTTCCCCTTTTTCTCTAAGTTCTAATTTAACAAATTTTGCACATAAACAAAAATTAATTTTTAGATCATTTATTTCTCCTTTAAATTCTAAATTTGATTTTTCTCTATCCCCCATTTCTTAATGGATTAATTAATTTTTATACCTCATAACCTATTTATACCTAGGCTTTAATTTCAACTAGGATTAGCATTTTTTTTAAAGGGAAATTTTATAATTAATAAACTTTACTCATACAACATTTATTTTAAGGATGACCATGTCAAAATAAAATATTGTTTTTTAGGCACCTGGGTTCATTGACTCACCGGTGTTAAAAATCGCGACGTGCCCTTTAGGATGCACTACGTGCTCCAAGGGTGCCACTCACCTTTATTCATGTTTCATTTATGTGACGTGCCCTTCAAGACGCACTACGTGCTCCAAGGGCGTCAGTCGCCTTTTGATTGATTTTGGTAGACGTCCAACCCTTGGAGTCAATACTCCGTTAGGATACCCTGTGGGAGACTAAGGGCCTCTATGGAATACAAAACCTGCTTTATTGCGTGCCCCTTAGTATATTCATGAGTGACTGTCTCAGTCTACCCTCACGATATCATGGATCTCTCGAACTAGGTAATCTTTAACCTATAGTTTGAGCCATGGCGAGAGTGTTAGTAGGTTTTGAAAGTGTTTCTCCCACACCTCTCCATCAATATCATTGGTTGTTGTGCATTGCCCCTTTACTCATAATGTGAGTCTGATTAGCAAGCAATCGTCAGCCTGCATCCATCAACGAAACATGTTAACTATCCATAAAAAACATCATAATATACTCAGTCATATGTCACATATGCAATAACATAAATACTCAAACCATATAAAGTCTACTCCCTGACTCGATCCAGAGTCCAAGGAGGTCCATCGATGCCATCGGCATCCTCAACATGTCTAAAGTCATGCACACTCAGGAGAAACCAGTCAATAGCACCTGTCTAGACATAAATAACATAACATAACATTATAATCTACAATATCATCATTAGAATCCATAAGCGAAGAAGACAATCATATAATGAACTAGATCACTTGCATGCAAGTTTCCTCAAAGAATAAGTCACATCAGGTGCATGCAAGAGTGGGATGTTACAATCATCTCATCTTAAAAAATTTCTTCTAAAACTACAACATTTATATTTGGCACCCTAGGTTCCCTATGTCTAAACTCTTCATTTTTACTTTTATTTCCTATTCTTTTTCCTTGAATAGGATTTCTCCTTTGTTCCTGCATATAAACTCTTGGATTAGGAGAAAAATTTTCATTTCTTCTTAATCTTGTCAATTTATTTTGCATTTGTCTAATAGTTTGGTTCATTAGTGTTATCTCCATCCTTTGACTAGTTTCTGATGTTGTTGTTGGATGATTGGTCACATTATGAATTAATCCTTTGATTATCCCTCCTATAATTCCTCGATGTCCATTATTGTATGCTCTTTGATCTTAAACGTTTCTTGAAGTTGATGCTCCTTGATATGAAATGGAAAGATTATCCATTTGTAGTTGGACCTTTCTGACAATGATATCAGGATCAACATCAATCTCCAACATGATTTATTCCATTTATGTTTCTTTATGAATTGCTCCATGTAGGTATTAAATTTAATCAACCCGGATAGAAAATTTAGCATTTGCAGGCATGGAATTTGTGTAACATCTGATTATTACTGGAGCATTTGGCTTTTGTTCTTATGGAATCTGGTATAGTGTCTCCAAAAATATCAAATTAAAATTTATAATTCTTTCACCCTTCTTCAAATGAATTTGGGTGAATTGTGTGAGTACAGTATGATATGCTACTGGAGGAGCATATATAGTCAAGAACATCATTTATATATCATCAAAAGAAGAAATGGATCTTACAGGGAGAGATATATACCATTTTTATGCCAATGTTGTCAATGTTTGGAGGAATAGTCTGACCATCACATCACCATGTTACATTAAATGAATTTCACACAAATTCAAAAACAAATCCATATGTTTCTTGGGATTCATTGATCCATCTCCTAAAAATATTAGCAATGCTCCTTGTGAGAGAGTTGGAAGTTGATGTTGTTTTCCCTTAAGATTTAAAGGGTTATTTCTAACTCTTCTCTTTGGAATTCTTTGTCTTCTTATTTCTTCATGATTCTCAAAAGTGTCTCGATTTATTACTTCTCTATAAGCCATGATTTGATCCTTTTCTTCTTTAGTAGTGGAAATTTCTCTGATTTCTTCGAGTTCTTTTCTTTTATTCCTTGTTATCGGTCCTTTGTACTATTCTAGCTTCAATTTCTATCATGTATTATTTTCCTTCTTTCTATCTCTCTTTCCTCCTGAAGGAAAAGAGTTCCCAAGATATTCCAATCTGTTCATGACTTTGAGCTGTCATCAACACCAAATCATATAATTGATGCAAAACACTTGTTTGATTTCCCAATCCAACTTGCAACCGAGGTTGGTTAGATTGAGGATGAGTCATAAATAATTGTAGTTTGAAACCAGTTTTTTGTTCTTGTTCCCTATTATGGTCGCAAAAAATGATGATGTTTGAATCAGTTAAGATCGAAACAACAACCTTGTGAGGATCAAAAACCCCCCTTCATTTTTATATAGGTGGTACTCCTCTTTAAATTCTTTAAAAAAATTATTTGAATATTTTGAGATGAAATATTAAAATGGGAGAGGGCTAAAGAGAAAACTCCAAATCTTTATCATTCAAATAAAATAAAATTCACATACATCAAGAATTCCTGAGAAATGGAACAGGAACCTTCACTCATAAAATAAACAAATTTACATAAATATAGTATAAAGAAAATAATTATAAGAAATATAACATGAATCTCACATCCATCACAATTTCAAATATTTTTTTATCACATTCAAGGAAAGAGAAATGAAGGGCCCACATATATCAAAGAACTTTAAATAAGTATTTTAATTAAAATCAAAATAGGATTTGATAGGTTAATTTCAAATATATTATACTCAAATTCTCAAAGTTTAAATATACAATTAAAAAAACCCCAAAGTAGTTCTCTCGATTTTTCTCAAAAATAAAATTGTCTTTAATGGTATTAAGAAAACAAAATGCATTCATTCAAAGATGGAGTAGGATTGGATCTCGTGGATCATAAAATAATGAAATGAAATAAGAAAGGAGTAGGAACAAATATGGAACATGCAAAGAATGATATGAGACCTGAAAAGAGAAAAGAAGGGAGCAATCAGAAATCGGTTATATTCCCCTTGGGATAGATAAAATGTAACTGGATGAATTATGAAAGCAGAAAAGAATGGAAAAAGGGATGTGATCAATTTTTCACTTATTTTGATGGAATATCTCTCCATTGTTTATTTTATATTTTCTCTGGTGATAGTTGCTTGATTGGTACTAACTGTTGTTGTTTGATCAACTTCGGTAACTTTGATTAAAGATAACTTTAACAAATTTTGAATTTAATCATGCATAGCAGTAACAATCACTTCTTGCTTAGTTTTTATTTAAAATATCATGCTTTCAAATTCCCTTAAATCAATTGAAAGTTGTTATAATATTATTTCAATGTCTTCATTTTTATTCACGTATTCCAAAAACCAAATTTCAATTTCGTGTTCAGTATACTCATTCATATTATTGAACCTTTCTGTTGATAGGCCTTTTAATATCTCCATGTGTTCCTTGAATTGCTTCATTTTTAAGAGAATAGAATTTAAAATAATTTTTGGGTATTGTACCTCACCGATAATCCCTGCAAGATCTAATTTTGTTAATTTTGAATAGGCTTCTCCCTTTTTTACACTTAAAGCATTCATATCCTCTATAAATTATCTTATTGTCTTCATTATTTTCATCCAACAGACTTTCAATTCTTTCATGCGACTAGGTGAGGGAAAATCTTCCTCTTTTATATTTAGCTCGCTCATGCATAAAACTATTGGAATATTTTTTAATATCGAGAGGGGGGTGAATCAATATTTCTTATTTTTCCAATATTTAACACCACTTAATCATTAATATTATTAAACACAACAAATGATCAACAAAGAAGAACAGTACACAAAATTTTAACATGAAACACCATAAATGTTTTTTTATATATTTATATAAATTTTCATTTTCATTTACAAGCTACAACATGTAGTAGACACCAATCTCCTCTTTTGAGAACCAACTCAAGGAGAACAATCCCATGTTTTGATCACCAACTCAAGGAGACAACAATCCCATGTTTTGAGCACCAACTCAAGGAGACAACAATCCCCTGTTTTGAGCACCAACTTAAAGAGACATCAATCATTTGTTTTTCAAGCACCAACTTGAGGAAGCTACAGCTCCATGTTATTTAGGATCCAACCTTTAGAGGACTTTAATCCTCCCTTTCTCCACCCTTCCACCCTCACTGCATTTTTTAATCTTCAAACTTCAATTTATTCCTTTGGCCTCTTCTTTTGTTTAGATATTCTTATTAAATCATCAAATCACTCCTTCTTTCAACATATTTCCTTGTTTATATAGTCATCCAATAGGTATATTACATTGAACCATTGTGTCTCTTTGTAAATAAAAATGAACCAATGTACCTCTTCAATATAGGAATGTATCTCTTCATTATACGTATGTGTCTTTTCAATATAAGATATTAATCATACTATTTTAATTAATACAATGTCAATGAACCATTGTTCCTTTTAGATAGTTTAGTCACATTTTTAATAGGGTCAATAGATTTTGATTATCATGATTGAATTAACTTTTTACCTTACCATAGATAAATACCACCATGGTTTTAAAATACCATGTTCTCTTTCACTTTTACCCTTTTTCTTTAACTCCACTCTCACTTTTACCTTTTTCTTTAATCCAATTTCACTTTTACATTTTTCTTTATTCCACTTTATTATTTATTCCTCTTTTACTTAAACTCCAATTCCACTTAACTTTTCAAATTTTGTTATTTATTAAAGTTATATTTATATTTAATCCACTTTCATTTCCACTTTTGCATAAACTTTGTTTCCACTTAACTTTTCCAGTTTTGTATTTATTAAAGTGATACTGAGGTCACATTTATATTTAATCGCTTACTAACCTTTGATATATATTTGATTACTTACTAACCTTTGACATTAATGACAATTTATTCAACAATTGACTGCTTGAGTGGATCTAACCATTGGTGGCTGCTAGAAATTGTTTGGGTTTGAAGGGTCATCCAACATCGTCCTGGAAAGAATGATGACCAAAACTTGCTATGAAATATTGACTACCATGTTGTTTTGACGGACTCAAGGGTTATATGTGTTGCATTAACAAATTTTCCTTTGAATACACTTTGAAATGATAGTGCATGAGAAAGTATTCAAGAGGGTGACTCACTAGTATTCATTTTATTCATCGTGATCATGTCTCAACAGAATAAACAATCACCAGGACAACTCGACTCGACTAGTGTAGTACTTAAAATTGTGCCATTCTTTCATTTTTAGCCTTTCACTCTTTCAAAGCACTCAACCAGGAAATCCTTTGTATTCTGGTAGTCCACTGTGTTCTTGTAACTCAATATTCCTGTATCTTTTAATGTAGTTCCATGTCATACTCCACTATGGTACTTCTTGTCTTCATGTTCACATCAATGCCAACACAATATTTCCATAAAAAACCTTTAGAGTGAATTTAATTACATCATATTTGTAGAAACCTTCATCATTATTCAAATTGGCATGTAAATATTCTCTGGAATTTTAAATTTTTTACCTGAGGGAAACAAAGATATTTGCTAATTCCCATGTCTCTAGAATGAGAGACATTCTTTTCTTTATATTTTCTTCAATATAGCGCCTAACTGTAGCAAGTAATATTGATGTTCCCTTTATCCTTAGACTTGATTCTCGAGTTCTATCGAAGCTCTTCTAGGGTTGAATTGTTGAAACAAAAGTAGCAAGTATTGGGGGTGGCATCAGAGTAGACTATAATTCTTTGATTCTTTCCTTCATCCTGAGGTTTTCAGCTACCATGATTCTATTGAAAAATCTAGGGAATCCCCTGTAACTTTGTGAATCTTAACAATTCTGGATGGGGGTAAATTACTGAGATCAATCTCAGAATGATATTTTCCTTTTTTAATTTTTAAATTATATATTTCAAAGATTAATTTTCTATAACTCTTATCAAACAAATCATTTTGAACAACAAATGATTCTTCCTTAGAGAATACTTCTTCTTGGATAGCAACCTCAGTTGTGACTTGTTTACTCTCTTGAAGTCTTTGTTCATCATCAAGAAAATGTATGTTCTCAATATCAACATCCAGATCCATATCTTCAAGGGAAATTTCATTCTCAACTATGTGTTGTTTTGTTTCTTGCTGAGAATTTACCCTTTTTCTTTTTACTTGAAGCTTGTGATATTTTTCCAATTTTCCTTATGGAGGGTTTCTATCATCTCCATCATCTGAGTTATTTTTTGAAGAATTCTTTTGTTGTGGTGTTATTGACTGAAAAAACCTCTTATGTAGGCCTTTTTTTTGTGAAAATATGGGAGATTGAGCACTTTTTTCAATGGATACACTTCCCATTTCCTTGTATTGGTCTGTCATACTCACAATAGTCTCTATAGAATCCATTCTCTTTTCAACAATTTGTGTCAGAGGGTCATGAATGTCAGCCTCTTATTTTTCAAATACAAATGTTTTTCGGTGAGTGACTCACTAAATACAACATATGTCATCTGATCAGTAAATAGATTAATTGGTTCAAAATACTTAATCTATTTTGCATATTTCAAATTGTACTATTCAAGTTGAGTTGAAAATTCATCAATCTATGAAATACCTCTTAACAATAATTCCCTAATTTTCCAAGGCAGTGGAATAAACTTCTTATTTCTCTTCTCATGAAAGAAATGCAACCGAAACATGTATTGCCTTGCAATATTAATAGAAAATATTTAATCTGAAATATAATAAGGGAGAAAAATGGGTCTTTCACGAGAACAGTAAATTATCACTACATTGTAGTTATCCATTTTTAAATAGTCCCTCTTTTCTTCAGGAAGGTTGACACTTATGGGAAAAGTCTATATATATTTACTCTAAATATGATTTTTTTTTTAAATAGATACAAATTCATTATATACCTCATAAAAATAGTAAATGAACTTTTGTTTCCATGGGGCCTAATACCACATTATCACTGGATCAATTTTATAGTCAACCCTTTTTCTGATACTCAAACCCTTGAAGAAGTGACAACAGATGAGGGAAAATATCTAGTACGAGGACATTTAAAATTTCTTGTCTTTTTTGAAATTTGATAATTGTCCATAGATTTAAATAGAAATATCATTTCCTCAATCAAAAATTTATTCTTGATGAATTTCAAGATATAAAATATATAGAGTCAACCAAGGAATTGTTGATGTAGATTCTTGACCTGTAATTTTGGTGAAGAGCCATGCTACCTCTCTATAGGGTTTCCTTAATTATTTGACTTGAATTCTTGATATAAATTCTGACATTGTCGTAGGATCCTCAAGGTATTATTGCAAGAGATCTTATCCATTACTCTTCTCCTTCAAAAACCTCCTTTCTTCGTCTCCCTTGAATGTGATTGTTGGCTTTGGAAGTTTCAAGATTCTTCTAAAAACTGACGATGATAGAGAAACATGGGTCTCACTATGAATTTGAATCGTTCTTTGGATTTGGTAGAATTTATCAGCAAAGCAAGAAATTTTTTATTTACAATCAAAAACCTCAGGTACGCATCCAGCTAAAGAAATAGTTGATGCCCAAACTTTGTTTTCATTTCTTTTTGGTGAAGGAAGTGATGTGTAATACCAATATTATCTTGACCAATGGATGTTTTGGTCTTCTCGCCCAAACAGGTTCAGAGTATCTCCATAGAATTGCTCTCTCCTTGTAGTCATTTTGACAAAGTTGGTGATTTCTTTTACAGTTCCTTAGGACGTTGATTTCAAAGTATATATTTTCTCAATAATATAAATTCTAAATTAATATGAATTAAATTGAGAATTGTTTTGAGAAGTTTTCCATTAATAACAACTTTATTAAAATTTAATTATCTCTTATCTCCGCAAGGATAGTATTTAATATATCTTGGGGAAAGTGATAAGGTAATAAATGCAATATGTCACGGAGTCAAACTTGGAGGTCAAGATAAGATAGAATTTGGATGAAACCGTGAGTCTGCCAACTGGCAATGAAACCTAAAAAAAGATTAAGTGTAAGACTCTATCAGTCGAACTTGTGAGAAGAGAGGAGAATCAAATCTCAATGACCCACAAACCCACGATGAAAAGGAAATTAATTAACTATCAATGCCGATCGATCAGAATTGTAAGAGGATACAAATGTTTAGAAAAGGTCTTTTGAACCCACGATGAAATGAAGTCTTGATAATATTCTAAGTATAGAGTAAAGTGAGGGTCACAAAAATATATGGTGCATTTTTTTGATGAAGGTTGAGAAAATATGAGAAAAAGTGATAATATCAACCCGCGAACATGTTGTTCCATGAAGAGATGGAAATGTTAAGTGCCGATGAAATATGGAGGAGGCGAAGAATAGAGATGCATTTTGAATGAACCAAAACTTTGGTGAAAAGAGGTATGAACCTACCACAAATCAAAAAAAAATCTAAGTAAAGAATACGTAATAAGAAAATACATGAAATTAGATACGGGTCAACAGGACTAATGTTGAGAGGAAAGGCGTCCTCTCTTTGTTAGTTGGTGTTGGTTATTTCCTTGATCAGTTAAGTATTTGAATTGAACTATTTAATTGCACATGAATGTTGTATATATGTATTTGTCTAAATTAAATGGGGAAAACAAATTCTTACAATCAATGAATGGAATCCTTGAGTAATCGAAGTATGCATGTTGTTGCCATAATTTAACCTATTAAATTGAGAATTTAAATAAGTGTGAATAGTATGTATCCCTATGAACCTTGCAACTTTGTAGGAAATCTTACAAGACATGCAATCCTTCATCGAATCACAAAAGGGAAGACCTTAACCATTTTAAACCTAGAAATTGAGAGCCTTAGAAGTTTAGTGGAACCTTTTAAAGGATAGATAAAAAGACCTTGACCTGGTAATTCTAGAATCAAACTAACACCCTTGAGGAAACCAGTGTATTGTGGTGGTTGTATTCGCAGTTGTTGATCTGGATAAGTTGGAAGATATGGACCATTGGTCAGATGGTGTCATATTGGAGTGGCTAGATGAGGTTTTAATTGAACTCCAAAGGGAAGAGCCCCGAGTCAAGAAGGATCGTGGATCTATCAAAGGATGGCTATGGGAGAAATCTACACTATTGGATCGAATGAGGATATTGTCGGTGGAGAGACCATTGGATATCCGAAAGGAGTATTGTGATAGGAGTCCGCTGAAAGGACTTTGGGGACCATAGATCCATTGTGAGATGATCCTACAAGATCACATTTGTTTATTTTGGAAAGAGTCACTCTAAGGAAAAGGGTTTGAAAACCCCGATTAAAAACATGTCTTACCCTTTAAGTTCATAGTGATCGTAGGATTATATTAATGGTGATCATTCGATCTATTAGAGAGGCGCCTGGTCATAGTGAGGAACTTAGAGTGGTTTTGGAGTCATTGCAATGATGCTCCAAGGGGGAGGGACTGTGCAAACGAGAAGATGGTCGTTGATTGGTATGGGGGAAAGAGTAAATCACAGTCGTGTAATTTTTGGGTCACATTTACCTTGTGTGAGAAATGAACACTTACACAAGAAGTAATTGTCGACTTGGTAGAAGACCCCAACGAAATTGTGACTATTAAACCTCGAGTATGAGAACCGTTTTATATGAGTGATTGATTCGTCAAGATGTTTTCATCAAAAGGGAGATCAACCTGGGTGGTTGGGCACTCTAAAAGGAGGGAGTTCAAATGACCATAGGTCATTGGCATGAGGGATATGAGAAAATTGGGTCATCCGAATTAGATAATTTAGACCTTGAGGTACTCTAGTAAGCTAAATGGAGAAATCTCCCTAAGGTATAACAAAGGTTATCATAGTATAAATTATGATAAGAGAAGTTCTCACATAAATGACTAGTGAAAATCTGATTGCAAGTCAGGAAGAGGAGGAGGACAGTCGACATCCCACCAAGCTAAGTAATATTTAGGGGGTCAAGTGTGTGACAAAATCCATAATATTCTTAGGATGTTTTAACAATATCTCATTTTTAATGTATTCATTAATCCACCAATTTAATATTCCAACATATTTTCATCACTTATGTTATCCATCTTTGTGGCTAACACCTAAAATTATGAATTATAAGCTTCAATATCACCCAAGTTCTTGATCCTTGTCAATTGACTAAATTAGTATTTTTCCCAAACTTCTCCATATTTTTCTTCTAGGTCTCTTGTAAATAAACTCCAAGTATAATGATAAAAATGTGGATTCCTTTTGAGTACCCATTAATACCATTGATAGGGTTTTATCTCAAAGTACAAGGTTGCTAAGGAAATTATTTTCTTATCATCCATAATATTATGAAATTCAAAGTATTTCTCTATTTGTTCACCCATGAAAAGACTTATGTTCTATCAAACATTTTTAATTCAACTTGCGAAAGTTGACACCCTTAGGAAACCATCCATAATTAACTACACTATTAGAGTTAAATCCCCCTGAATTTTTTTGTTATTGGCAGGTTGTTCAACATAAATACTACCTTTATTTTCATGAGTCTCTTCGGTTATAGTGTCACTTTTTGAAATCCTCCCATCTAGGGTTTGTATGATACTTGACATGTAATGTTTCAATCTTTCAATCTTTTTATCCATCTTCTTTTCCATTTGATCCATTTGATCACTATGTCCATCCATCTTCTTTTCCATTTGATCCTTATTTTCATCCATATTCTTTTTCATCTCTTGTATTTTTCTTTGTGTGGTGCTGCCTCGTTACTTTTAATTGACCTAGCACTCAATTCATTAAGTTGTTCTTTCCATTTGGATACCTTGTTATGTATCTCATCATTTTCTTCATGAGTTATGGATGAACTTTATAGAGGTTTACTTGGTGATGCAATTTTTTCAGAACCCCTACACATGTGGTGTAAAAATAATAACAAACCTCTATTTTCTCTTTATCACAAATTTTTAATCACAAAAAACAAATCTTCCAATAAAAATTTATGCCAATTGTAAGTGGCGTACCTTTAAAACCCTCATTTTGAGATTATCTTGATGGTTGATCTTTGTCCTGATGTATCTCTAAAATTTCGTCCATTCTGAGTTTGAAATTTTTGCTTGTAGTAGTTTGATATGTATTCTCTACAATCACGTAGTATCAACAAAAAATTGATGTGTCAAGTGAAAGTTATGGTAACTTTACCAAAACCTGTTGATTGTTTTCCCCTTCTAGAGAAAAAAATTGTATGGAATGACAGGTTTCCAATATTTCATATATTGTTTTGAACCTTTTACCTAGAATACCATGTTCCATTATATTTCCAAAGATAGTGGTGTCACTCAATTTGTAATTTTCAAAATTTATATATGACACTTCTACCAACAAGATCTGTTTGAGACTAGTTTTAAGACTAGTCAAATAACCCTAATTTCCATAGATTGTATCTCAATAAATGAAATCATTAAAAATTTGAAATTTTTACCACAAAAAAATCCCATTACGTCCTAATTATTTTGAAAAATTCATAGTTTGAAACCTTGTTTTAAAACAATTATGTTGAAAATTCCAATATGACTCATTTGAAACTGACTTCGGGACTAGTCACAAACCATCACTTAAAAACAATATATCTCCAAAATTATAACTAAATAGTGCTTGAAATTATTACTAGATATACTTTTCTATGTATCCTTAGGCATCTCAACATTTCACTATCAGAATCATCACAGAAAAAACAAATCCTAGAAAAAATTCTAACATGTCTCGATTGAAGGAGAAAAACCCTAGGATCGTATGCTCTAAAACCAAATGTTATGAACCTGTTGAGATCATTTCCCGTTTTCAGGTTTTCCTTACCCTTTCTATATTCCCAAATTATTTTTTTCGTTTATTTTCCCTCTTCTACACCTCCCCTTGATTTCCCTCTTTCTTATATCCTTTCTTCTCTCCCTTTCTAGTTACCATACTTAGTCGTATTTCAAAAATCGACGAGTTCATGAGTTGGAAGGTTGGTGTAACTTCATCTCCATCCACTTTCTCATGTCATAAGTTCAATCGAATGCCTTTCTACATTACACTTAGCCATTTGTTTTTCCAACTTCGCAGGTGCGTGGGTTCAAGCCTTCATCCACCAAGTTTTTTGATCTCCACTTTGCACCCAAAGTTCCATGATCTACATGTTTACCATTAGATTTATCATGGGTGTTGATCCCCCAAGTATTTTATCTCTTCTACATGCAAGTCCTACCGACCACCTTTCCACACTTAACATATTTTTGATCATCCATAATCGCAGGTTCGCGAGTTCCCGAGTTGGTGGGTTAATGAAAAGCTCCATATTCAAACTCAATATCATCCGTTCCCGCCATCCTCTTGCTTTTCCCAATATGCATTAAGTGTTGATTAATGCTAACAATTTTTGTGCAGACTCTGAAAAGATAGTCATTAATGGAGAAAAAATCGAGGAATTACTCATTAAATTGCATTAAATCTCCACTTACCAAGGGATTAAATTAGCATATCTCTCCGAAAAAGATTTATCTGAGGCTATTATCCAGCTGAAGAAATACTCTCCTCAACGGCAACATCACCTAGACAATAGTTTTGTGGTGATACTTTAAATATATTTGGTCATGAAAACCAAAACTTCCATTGGTAAAGAGAATATTCATATTATTTGTCTCCTTCTACATAGAAAGATGTAATTTGGGCATCTGGAATTGCTCATGCAGGGTGTGTTCCTAAGATTTTTGACTATAAAGAACTTGTTGCATGGTGTATGGAGAAGTATGTTCCAAGCTAGAGAAGTATACAACTCCAAGATCATTCTTCAATTTCCCTTTCACTGCAATTTTTTCGAAAGATGTTGAAGATCCAAGAGTCGACACTTACCTTCAAAGGAGAAGACCGAAAATATTTTTTGAAGAAAAATAACAATGGGCTTGACCTCCTTCCTGAATATTTGGAGAATCTTGCATCTATTCCATAAGACATAACCAGGATCCAGGTCAACTCTTTTAAAAACTTCTTTCAAGAAATTGTGTGGTTGTTTACCAGGTTGACAGGTCAATAAAACACTGTTACTATCTCTCGCATGATTTTATATATTTTATATTTTACAGTGAAAGAACATGCCATATTTGACTGGGGAAAATTGATTTCTATCGAAATCTCATCCCAATTGACGCACTATAAAAAGTAAAAATGATTATTTATGGCTTCCTATCTAATATTCGCTATAGTGTATTGTTGTAAATTCCTAAAATTGACCATAAGTAAGAGGGTTAATCGTGAAACATACCCAATTACCTTTTGGTATGAGGAACTATGGAGACACAAGACCCCTTTCTATTTTATGAAGTTTATAATGATTTTGTCTTAGTCTTCAAGAGGATGTTGTTGGGTGAAAATACTTCAAGGATATCTGACCAGGCTAACATATTCTTAGAGAGAAAAGGAACGATAGAACAAATGGAGAATCATAGTGTCATAAGGATATTATATTCCAAAGAAAATATTTCTTTTCTCTCGTATCATGTATCTGAAAAAAAATTCATTAGAGAGGTGGAAAGGAAATACAATTTATGGCTACATTTTTTCCATGAAAAAGGGAAAAAGAAATTTGTTCCCTTGCCATGGAAGATTGGAGATTTTATATTCAGAAACATAAATAAAATCGACGAGTTTTCAAATCATTTCAACAATGTTAATTTAAAGTATGTCGAAAATATAATAGGGTTTGATTCTAGAAAGAACTTTGTAGAAAATATGATTTTGTTGGGATTCAATAACTTGTTCATCCATACTATCTTGAATGAAGAAGAAGAAGGTAACAACCAAAGTACTCATGTACACGATGTCGGTGACCTAGAAACATCACTCAGTATTAATGATTGTTATAGGAAAAAGGGAAAGGGTTCCAGTGAAAGAAGTGCCCAGTCTCCAGTTGTTACTCCAAATAATACCACATCCTGGAGAAATGCTCCAATGGCTCACCCAGATAGAAAAGTTATCAACATTAATTCACATGGAGGGGGAGAGAAGAATCCTCACCCCGGGAAAATTGAGAGTTCACATAAGCTCCCTATGAGAAAGAAAAGGAAGAATTTAGTGTAAGAGGAAGAGGATAATCTTATAGAAAATGACATCCAAAGATTTTCTTTGGATGACATGGAGCTAGATCAGGTAGATATTAAGAAAATATTTCCCACAATGGAATAGCCAGAAAATATGACTCAACAAAATTATTTATTGGAAGTCGTTGCAAATAAGACCATTAGCGAAGATGAATCCTTCACTTTTCAAAGTGTTGTTTTTTATAAGGAGTCTAAAAATTTGATTGTAGAAAGAGGTGACCAGAAAAATAAAAAGGGAAAATATCACTCCTGAAGGACATGTGGTTGTCCCAAATTTCTAAAATCCACAGGGAATTCAGGGATGCTCTTGATGATTCTATTAATGGTATAGAATTTGACAACGCTAAGTTAAGAGAAAGGATCAGAGAATTGGAAAATGCCTTAATGCATCTTCCAATCCTAGCAAGTCCTTTGTCAATGGTTAAACCAACTACACCTATCATTAAGTTGAAAGGATATTCAAGTTTACTCACAATAGTCTGAAGTTATGTAGAGAAAAACATTAAAAAGAGAATGTCATTGATAACAGAAGCATGGGAGGTATCAAAAAATATTCTTTCTTTCGGCTCAAGGGAACATGTCTTTCACGAGTATGTGCAAGTTGATTTAAAGAATGAAGAAGGTTTCTCCATTGATGTAGTCTTTCCATTTGGAATTAAATTTTTAAACATGACATAATTGAAAATAAGAGAATAGGATATTCCTTCTCCCAGTCGAATTAAATAACTAAATGCTTGTTGGAAGGAAAAGATCAAGAATTTGAATAACATTGTCCAAGCATACAGTGAAGCCATACTAAAAAGAGAAGAATTGTTCAAAAGACTCACGAAGATAGATATGGAAGGAAGCGTTGATGAGGTACAAGACCCTAAGTTAATTCTCGATTCAATGTTTTTAACAAATCAACAATTTGATGAAAAAGTTGAGATATTTAAGGGGTTATTAGCTAAAAACTTGTATGGCATAGTTGAATATAATGAAGAAGAAATAGACAATTGGTTGGTTGATTATTCTGTGAAAAATCAGAATATTGAAGAGGCAATACATGGAATTTCTCATGACTTAAGATACTTGGTTTTAGAAAAAATAGGTGTGTTCATTTTACCATAGACAATATAGCAATATTGTCACCCAACCATAGGCCAAAGCCACCCCCGAGCACCTTAACCTTGGCGGAGAGAATAATTCTGGAAGCAAATGCTAGACCCAATAGCCAACCAAGTTAGCGTACCACTATCTAGAGCTAGCATACCAAGCATAATTTCCAAACCATAACCAAGAGAAGGTACAAGCCTAAAACAAAAAATACAAGTTGTAGTAGTTGCAACTGCAACTACTCTCCAAACTTGCACACTTACTAAATTTATGCAGTTGCAAGTTGTGTGTGTCCAAATGAGCTCTAGCATACTGTATTTATACTGCTCTTCCTTGTATTTATGGGACAAATTCTCTTTCTAGAGGCTAGAAACTCAATATTAATTATTTTCTTTAGTTGACTTGTCTTCTAGGGTTATGTCCAACACTTTAGGGTTTCTTCTTGCTTCCCAGAATATTCTAGTCTTGTCAGGGTTACACATGGAAGTTTAATACCTCTCGCAGCTACCATAATATCAACATTCCCTCCTAGCTAGGTGTGATGATTGAAAATGTCAACATAATTTCACCTGCAAAGTGTTGCTAAAGCCTATTATTATATAAGACTAAATAATGCTAGTAGGTGGGACCCCCTTGAACTTTTGAAGATCAGACATGTTCATTTTCAATGTTATGATGAGGTGCTACAAATGTTTACATGGTTGATTATAATATGGTCGTCATTGATATGAGTTGAGCCTTGAGATGTTGTTCCTTCATGATACTACAACCTGCTATTCATTATGGTATTTTTTCTTCTCGCGCCTGCACAATAAAAATGTTAGCGAAAATTGAAGAAAGTTATTTGGAGGAAAAGCAAAATACTATATCTAATGCAAAAGAGACCTAGCTCTGTGATACTATATGCATGAAACTACTTGTTGATAGTGGTTAAGTCCTAGCTAACAAGAAAATGGCTATGAAAAATTGTTAAATTATGTTATATATATATACATATGGTGGAAATTTTAATGGTGCATTTTGGCAAGGAGATTATGCATTGGTTGATGAAATCGATAGCTGATATGCATATGTTATAAACCTTGGTGGCTCATGGAAGTAATGGATTTGCAATTTTAATGGTTATTATGCTATGGGTGATAATTCTATTGTATAGTGGTCAAGCGATTTATTTGAGTTATAACATGGATGGCGCATTTGGCAAATGGTTGAATTGTGTAACTTGGGTTATGTTATGGTTTAAATGTGTTGATATTCTTGATGCATTGGTTGATTAACGGTGTTAATGGATGATTCATTGGCATGTAATGTGGTAAATGAGACAAGGGTGGAGGCGACGTGCATTTACTGCATGTCACCTTTACCCTTTCCATTGGCCGCCACCCTAGTCGGACTATTGTTCGATCTTGATTTTGTGTTCACGCTTCATATTTTTAGCAGGGTGAAACCACTCGGCGACCTCTCGTCTTAAGGATTTCGATTAACAGGTATGTCTCTTTTGGCTATTCTTGACTTTTCTCTGGTTATGAAATGGTTTTGGCTCAGTTGTGTGGGTTTTTGTTTGTCCCGAGTGCTGCAACTATGTGGAATTTTGGTTTTGAATGGAAATCGATGGTTATGTTGTAATAATTTTAAGTTCATCAAAGTTGTTAGTCTTCCTAGGTGATATCTCTTTGTTACCATTGCATTTTGGTTGAAGGGATTTGTTTAAATCATGGATGAAGGGTGGTATTCACGATTCTTGGGTTTAACTAGAGCCATGCTCCCTTGTTTTGGCCCCATCAAGGAATTGTCTCTCATTCAAAAGCGTCATAGCTTCCTTGTATGTACACCTTTGGCTTCAAAGTTTCACTGCAGTTAGTTATGTTCCTCCTGTGAAGGCTACCGTGCAAACCCTTAACCCTCTAGACTAGATTTGCATAGGGAGACTATCGAGTCTGCCAAGTTGTTTTTGGTTATTGCGGTGTTTTGAATACAAGCTCACCCGTTGGTCATATAAGCAGTCATGTTGGTATGGTTTTTGTCACTGCCCCTGTGGAAATAACGTGGACCTTACATTGCCAATTTGCACTACCAAAATTTCACAGTCACCCGCCTGATGTAAAAAACTCAGTTGTTTTTAGTGGAAGGGCCTCTACCCATTTCGGTTTGATGCATGGGTATTAAAAGTTACCACAGCTTGTTCTGTTGATTGATTTTTCCTACCACAGTGGAGAATTGTTGGTTGGTGTGCAGTCATTGATTTTTCACTTATAGTGATTTGGTTGATGGATGACATTGGTCACGAATGTTTAGGGTTTCTCACACAGGCCATGTTCTATGTATGGTGTTTTATGAAACATGGGGCACGATAAATATGGTTTCCCTGGGGCCGAATGATAATTGAACCGGATAATTGTAGAAGGTTTATCCATGACATCCTTGAGTTGTTGGTTATTATACAGTCGTTAGTATTTGCGCTTAAGATGTTTTGGATAGTGGATGGCATCAGCTACAAGGGTTTATTGTTGTTCACATAGGTCACGTCTTGTAGATGATCTTTTGCAAAGTAATGTATTGGGCTGGATATTCCTACTGCATCTTTTGTCGTTGGTAAAATAAGTTTGAATATGCACAGCTTGGCCACTCATAGGCACTTACAAAATAACTCAAAATGAGGTTTTTGAGTTATATCATGGTTAGATATTGTTGTGTGGTTATGGGAATTATTACACTATGAAATTATCTCAGTTGTGCACCACGTATAATATGGATGGCTTGTTTTGTATGCCCAGTAATACCCCACTAAATTATAAGTGTGATTGTCTTTCACAAATTGATCACTGTAGATGATAGTTGTGTGGGATTTTTGGCTCGTTTTTAAGTCGCATTGAGATACTTGTTTTACAGTGGCGTAGTTACATGGTTTCATAAATTTGCTCCTGCATAGCCTGTGTCTAAATGATGACTGTTGGTTATAGTCAATTTCCTTTTCAGGTGTGGAATGTGAGGTCTTGATTATTTTGATCTTTCTACTGCGTATATATGTATGGAAATGAATATCATTATAGATCTTGATTGTCTCTATTAACAGAAGTAGGGACTTCAATATTGTTTTTTGGAAACACTACTTTCAAATATAGACGTGGATTGGGGAAATGTATGGCAATGGTGGATGTTAATGGTTACAGATTGAGTGTTGTTGTTGACTGTTATAACATACATAATGTACGAATAAAAGGAAAAGAACCTCTTACAAATTGTGTGAAGTACTTATGTTTTGTAACGACACTGTGTTGGATATTAATGGACAGTTAAATTAAACAAATACAGAGGAATTATTACTCAGTCATCTAATTGTTGGTCGATGCATATTTTTTTACTGCAAATATGTTATGGATTGCTTGATTAATCTCATGAATAGTAAATGTTTGTTTCCCCCCTCATTATCTCATTTTCCGTTAATTATAAACCCCTCACATATCCCATATTCATTTTTGTCACCCTCTGTTCTGATATTAATCACAGGTAAGGAAAAATTTGTGTTAGATTGGATGGAAGTGGCAGAATTTTGTGTGGATTGCAGTGAGGTTTATTGGTTTGCTTACAGTTTATTGATGTTATCATTGAGCAGTGGCCATATCTCTCCCCTTTCATTATATCATATTTTCACTAATTACAAACCCCTCATGTATCCCTAAACATGTTTTCCACCCCCTGCTCATTGATTAACATTAGAACAATTTGTATGGATTGGATTGCATGAGCCTAATACATTCTTAGCCAAATCTATTTCGTATTTTTAAGGATTTGTTATGCATGGTTATTTAAAATACTATTTTCTAATTGTTAACATATGCAGGATGAGATTTTTTAGTCGGGGAAGCCATGGCCGAGGAAACAGAGGATAGAAGCACAAAGCATGCTAAGGTTTTCTCTTTGATTTTATGTTGAGATAGTTCAGTTTTCATTCATTCATATATTCATCATAGCCTAATTCTCTATTGTGATAGTAGGGTCTTGTTGTAGACAACAATATTGAGGGTTGAATTAAATCATTCAGACACTTGTTCTTCAGAGGTGTTGATCTATCTTTGATAGTTTGTGTAGACTTGTTTGTTTATGAATTGATTTTCATGGTTGATAAAGGCTATTGTGCAGATTCAAGTGAGCAGCAATCTGTGGTAAGTTGATCCATCTTTTAGAGTTCAATTTTGGTTTTCTGTTAGAGGTCCTTTTGTATGTTCCATCGGGGATTTCTAAGTTTGAATTTGGTCCAAGATTTCTATGTGAAGTTTTGGAAAGACAATGAATCTTTGGTGAATTGGAATGAAATAAAGGATTTTTTTATGTCTCATATATCTTGAGTATCATCTTGGTGTCTTTACTTCTGATCTTACATTTATTTCAGCAGCTGATATGTTCAAAAAAATACATAAAAAGTGAATTTCTAGGAAGCTTTTGTTGATAAAAGACTAGCCTAAGACCTTGTCATTAATACTTGTGAGTTAGGATATATTTTTTGTTGGCTATAAACATAGGGTGATATTCCCATCTACTTTACTTTAGCCAAGTAAATTCTGAAAATACTTGATTAAGATCAATTCATATCTTTTCCTCAACACTAGGTAGGTATTAAACGTAATGGTCTTGAGCACAAATAGATCATTCAACCGGTAGCATCATCATAGACACACAAGCTATCTCATGATCATGTAGATCAACTCACGAGCAACATCATCACTATCAGTATAATATGATAACATCAACTACATCATCTCTCAATGACATACTCCATCTGAGTAATCAAGCATGATGATGAATAAGTCACTCACTCTACAGAGTGATACAAGAACCATTCTTGTAATCCAAACATATGTCCTAGAAAAATAACTGTCCTGGACCATTTTCCACATGGAAAATGTCTATCCATCAGCCTATTGACTATCCATCTAGATGATAATCATCTCCAACACCAATGATAGTTTTTCATGAAAATTGTAAAAATGCCATTCAATAGAACACAATTGTTTCGATCCATAGTAGTACGTAAATATTATCCAATGGTACACAACCACAATTAGTAGCACACGACTACAAATTAGTGACACATAGTCACTACCAGTGGATCACACCCACCCCAGTAGCATATAACTACTATCCAGAGACATACAGTCTCCACGACAATCATATCATCTAACATCAACAATATCATGATACAAATTGAGTCATTTGGGCCATTCTTCCACTCACATATGTGATATTTGGAAGAGAATATTCCCTCAAAAGGTAAAACATCGTCCATGGGCTATCTGGACTATTATTCTCAAGCATAGAAGAATAATTGTCCCTGATTTCTGAGCCTGGACCATTCACYTAACTGGGCCATTCCTACGACATTAATCATAGTGCAACCTGGAGAGAATGAGTCTTCCCTAGGGAATGCATGTCCTTGATTGTTGAACCTRGACCATTCACCTAACTRGGYCATTCCTCTATCACTAATCATAGTGCAACTTGGAGAGAATGAGTCTACCCTATGGAATGACTATCCTGCACCAACCTCCAAAATAGACCATTCTTCGAAACTTCCCACAACTGTGAACTTCGAAAGAATGAATGTYTGAAGAGACARACCATTCTACTTGAACACTACTCAGAGTGACTSCTAAGAATAATGACTGTCCTAGACCATTCCCCTACATTGTCCATAAGGGGAATCAATTTCTATGRTACATCATCAATCTATCGGACCATTTTCATTACAAAAATGACTGTCCAATCTGGACCATTTTCCGAACTAGAAAATGTCTATCCGTAAAAAATATCAAACCACTTTCTGAACTGGAAAGGAACTGCTCATCCTAGACCATTTTCAAACTGAAATATGATTGCCCATAAATCAATAACATATCAGTGCTCCCTCCCAACTTGGGAGTAATCTCTTCCTTTTTCAATAAGGAAGTCATCTCCATGAGCCCCAACTTGTTTCTTAAGTACACAAACTTTCATCTTGAATAGAGGCTTTACCAAAATATTTGTTATATGTCCATCTATGGAGATATATTGAAGAACCACTTATCTCCTCTAGACTTCATCACAGAGAATATAATGCTTGATCTCAATGTACTTCGGTCTTGTCATGGAACATTGGTTTTCTCTGAAGGCTTCACATAGCTCTAATCATTACAATATATAATGGTCGAATTCAGTACTTATGTTTCCTGTTGGCTCATGACATTGTGGCAAAGCTCAAACTGAAACATATCCAAGTAACACTTCTTCTGTCATCATGAGAGTTTTCCATGTATTTAGAAATCCATCATCTCAGATTTCTAAGTAACTATTTTGATACACTATCTCTGTCATAGAGTCAAACTAAACATGTGTTGCTTATCACACACATGTTGTCATAGACTTCTTCTAGAGTCAAACTAAACACCTGTTTCTTATCATGGTTGCTACTTTCAATGGGAACATGGACATATACTTCATAATCCTCAATGGATCATATCATTTAGGATTAGTTCCCTCCTAATCCTTGATTCATGCATGAATGCATGCTCTTTATTTTTAATTATGTAATCATCTCCCTCCATCTAAGAGAGTCCATGCTTCCATATGTATCCTGATTTCCTTCTTCAAGGTGTCACAAGTCTTTTTCTAATTCCCTCTTGATTACTGACTTCTTTTTTATTTGAGTTATTTTGGGTCTCTTCAAGTTTGATTCTGATTTCGACCTTTTTGGCAATTGTTACTTATATAATAGCTTTCACGGGAATTGTTACCAAATATTGTCAATGTACTTCATCTTTTTCATGTGTTTTGTAGTCATCGTAATAAAAATTCTTATCTTCATATTCTTCCATAGGTATTGATTCGCTTGACTAGAAGAAGAAGTCTATTTTATCCTACTTGGATTTATTTGAGGGTTCCCTTTCTTTGACAACTGATGCTTCGTTTGCTTCCTTCCTTTTCTTTAACTCAAGACAATGGTTCCTATAGTGACCATATTTTTTAGAGTTAAAACATTATATATTTGACATATCCTTTTCTTGATTTGGTTTCTTCCTTAAGACAAAATTCCTCTTATTCCTAGAATCCTTGAACTTTCTTGTGAAGGCTTGATCATCGTATTTAATTTTGAATTTTTATTTTGCATTAATCCTTGATTCTTCTTGTGCACAGCAAGTCCAAAGTTCTTCAAATGTGGGATACACCTTTATTGTGCTCATGTTTGTGGCAAATGCATCCCATGTATTGGGAATTCCATTGAGTACTATATTTACTACTTCCTTTTCTGAAATGATATCTTCAATAGCTTTTGTTTGATATCTTAACTGAGATATTCTTACAAAGTATGATGTTACTTTATCATCATCAATCATTTTCATGTCACGAAGCTCATTCTTTAGACTCATTACTTGTCCAGTGTTTATGACTGAGAAGAGGTTAGTTAGAGCATTGTACATCTTCTTATATGAGTCAAGATGAGAGATGTAGGGTATCAAGTGATCTCTTACAGAGTTCACTATGATACTCATAACATTGATTTCATTGTCCTTGAATTTCTCCATAACTGCAACGTTATGAGGTTCCTTCTCTTTTCCTTCTTCAAACTGTAGTTCCACAATATTTCCTTTCATGATATCCAACACTTTCATCCTGGAAAAGATGAGGTCAATCCTTTTCTTCCATGCTCTGAAGTTAGAAGCCCCTTCTAACTTGTTTTTTGATTTCATAGAGTAAGTCATGACTGTTTTGACTTGGTCAACTTTTGAATTTCACTTGGTCAACCTTTGATTTTGACCAAAAAATCAAACTTGAAGTCTTGACTTGCTGAGAGTATTAGGAGGTGCACTAGGCTATCCATGAATTAGGTCAAGTTTTTCACTTAAGGTTCTTTAACAAGAGGGTTAGGGTTTTGTTGTTGCAGTTAAACTTTGACCACAACTGCAACTGTAACTGAGAAAATCCTCCCAATCTATCTTCTAGTGGTTAGACTGTCCAAAGATAGTGTGGGCCCATAACCTGTTATAAAAAATAGGTGTGCTCATTTTACCATAGACAATATAGTAATATTGTCACCCAACCATAGGTTGAAGCAACCCGAGCACCTTAACCTTCATAGAGAGAATAATTCCGAAAGAAAACCCTAGACTGAATATCCAACCAAGGTAACATACCACGCTCTAGAGCTAGCGTACCAAGAAAAAATTCCAAACCATAACCAAGAGAAGTTCCAAGCCTAAAACCGAAAATGCAAGTTGTAGTAGTTGTAGGTGCAGTTACTCTCCAAACTTGCGCACTTACTAAATTTTCATAGTTGTGAGTTGTGTGTTTCTAAATGAGCTCTGGCATCTTGTATTTATATTTCTCTTCCTTAGCTATCTAGGTTGAATTCTCTTTATGGAGGCTAAAAACTCAATATTAATTATTTTCTTTAGCCAACTTGTCTTCTAGGGTTATGTCCAATGCTTTAGGGTTTCTTCTTTCTTCGCAGAATATTCCAATCTTGTCAGGGTCACACGTGGAGGTTTAATACCTCCTGAAACTACCATAATATCGACACTTGGAAGGTGAATTATTCAATATTAAAATCAGGCATGAAATAAATGTTGCACCAATGAAAAACTACATTGAAGTTTGGTTTAAAAAGGAAATTGACAAATTAACCAAAGAAGGCCAAGAAGCAGCAGTTGAGAGAGTTCATATAATTGTCAATGAGGACAATAAAAGGACAACATCAAGCAAGTGAGTTGGAGAGAGACCATCATAGTAAGTTTATGATGATCAATTCTTGCTTTCTTTATCATTTTTTCATCCAGTTACTCCACTTCTTTAACTAGAAAGGTTTAACCAAAATATGATAACTCCTTCATGTCTTCTTTCTAGGTCTTGCTACTCTTTCATCACCCACCATCTTATTTCCACAACTTACTTCTTGTTTATAATTTATTTATGGTCTGCGGGAGCCCCAATCCCAGTCCTAAGGACACATGCATTTAATTTTCAAAGCTTTGTAACAAACTCTATCTTTTTCAAAAATCCCAAGAGGACTATTTCGGGATCAGTTTTAACTATATTTTATAACTCTGAGTTTTGAGTATAAAACATTTGAGATTGATCTATCATTTTATTTATTTTAGCTCCACAATTATTTACTCTGTTAAAGTTATCTTATGTGTGTAGACCATCTTCCTCTATTTTATGTGATCATAAATCTTTAGTTTAACTATGATGGATGTGAGGAATTGTTTTTTGTCTTTTTCAAATATGTGATGTGTGAGGTTCCTGGTCATTTCTCATGAACTCTCTTTTAAAACAAAACCTTTTATTTTACTGCAATCTTTATATTTCTTTGAATACAACAAAGAACTTTCTTAAAGTCCTATATTATTTTGAAAATCTAGAATTCAAAGAAAATCTTGAAACAAAGAGGAGTACCACCTCTATAAAAATGTAGGGGGGATTTGTATCCCCGTGAGGTTTTCGTTTCGGTCCTAGCAGATTCAAGTGTCAACAGAATCAAAATCCAAAAAACATCCAATTCATGATCCTCTTTTATGGGGAATGATCCTTTTACAATATACAAAATTCAAAGACAAGATGAGATTCCTATACAAATGAGTCTTTTTAATTATAAATAGGAGAAAAGGTGAGCATCATGTAACCTACCCTAAGCCAAAATAACCATAAATAATAAACTAATAGTAAATGAGTGTTATGGGACTTAACATAGGTCCTTAGTTTCCTTAACACTTAACATCAAAACCTTTGATTCAAATCCCCCTTAACCTTGAAACATCTAACCCAATAACCCCTTAACCTTTAAACATCTAACCCACTAACCCCTTAACCTCGAAACCTCTAACCTAGTAACCCATTAAACTTTAAACTTCTAACTCACTAACCCCTTGGAACACTACCCCATGGCACTCTATTCCTTATTAAATTGTGCACAACTAAGGTAAATAAAGTTATGACAAAAACAAGTATAATTGAGCATAAATGAGGCAAAGGAACTAACACAAATTGAAGATATGAAAATCAGCACCCATAACCTCTTATATCTCCTTGTAACCTATAATCCTCTAACAAAATAACCCCTCAACTTCAAAACCTCTAACCTCATACTCACTATATTGTAACTTAGAACTACCTTAGCACTAAGATACCATATTAGTGTCATGGGCTAGCTAGAACTAGTTAAATGCCTAAGTTTGATAAGATAAGTTTCAAGGGTTAAGTATACCAAACAAATATTCTTTCCCCTTAACACCCTAATGTATAATAACCCCCACCAAACCACCAATTAATGTCCTAAGGTATAACCCACCCACCTTGCTAATCTAATAATTAATCTCCTAAGTTCTAACACACCCCTCCTTTTATTTGAATCATTTATATTATAGTGATAACATGATATATGGATTGGGGTTACAGATACATATTCACATGTGGGTTAGAACTTATAGGGATTGGTAATCAAGTTTTATACAATTTAGGTTTTAAGGGTTATTAGGGTTAATGATTATAGATTATGGATTATATGTGTTAATGGTTATGAATTAGGGTTTATAGGTTCTAGTATGTACAAGATTAAAGGGTTATATTATGGGACATAATGCGAAATTATTTTTATTTAGGAGCTCTAGAAATGTTTCAAGTATTAGGGGATAATATCTATATTTTATAACATAATAGGTATTAGGGGTGACAAATTATAGGGATTTGAATTCGTAGATGATAGGACAGAAGGGGTCATAAGGAATTTTAGAGTTAAATAGTTTAGAGTTCGTAAGTTATGGGATTATCAAATATTTTGGGTTATAAACCTATTCCTTAGTAATAGGTAGTTACTATACCTACTAACTCATTACTTCCTATAACCCCTTAGGAATGCCACCTTGTTAATGCACACATAATTAATTGCAATACCCAATGAACATAGCGCTAAGGATAGCTCCCCAAATTAGTTGCAATATGGTTCCAATATAAAGATTTGTGTTAATTAAGGTTGTTCAAATGCCATACCCTATAATAAAGGATATTAAAATTATTAAACCACCTAATGAATGATAATCATAGGTATTTGATTGTTATGGCCCAAAGGGGGAATATATAGGGTTAAATGTATATGATATGACCCCAATGGGGTCATATATGGGGCTAAATGTACATGTAATATGTAAATATATATGTAATAGGTTCAACCTAATAGTGAAGGGGCCTCATGTGTAGATGTGAATAGGTATATATAGAGATCATTTATTCATTATTGAGACATGTGAATTGTGATGTATGAATGTATTTGGTTATTTGGAGGAGTTTCTCCAATTCTTTAAGGAGTTATTGTGTAACTTATCTATCTTGGAGTTGTGCTCCATGCTCACATTTTGTACATGGTGTGTACTTATGGAGAGAGAACTTGTATAGAATGACACACATCCATTATTTGATAAATCATTCTAAAATTTGTATCGGAAACACTATGGATTGTCCTCTTTCAAATGCAGCTTGTCTCACAGAAGTTGGATACTCTCTAAAGAAGATATGATTGTTTTACCTGGAACACATGTTTGAGACTAGTTATAAGACTAGTCAAAAAACTCTATATTCCATAGGGTATATCTCTGAAAGTGTAACTTCCCAAAACCTAAAATTGTACCATAGGTAGCTCTCTATGTCTTCTAAATAACCTCAAATTTTATCTTTCTGAAATGGAACCAAAAATAAGTTATAGTGAAAATTCCAAGATGACTTTCTTGAGGAAGAAAAACCCAGGGTTAAATGTATATGATATGACCCCAATGGGGAACATATATGGATCTAAATGTACATGTAATATGTAAATATATATTTAATAGGTTCATCCTAATAGTAAAGGGGCCTCATGTGTAGGTGTGAATAGGTATATATAGAGATCATGTATTCATTATTGAGACATGTGAATTGTGGTGTATGAATGTATTTGGTTATTTGGAGGATTTTATCCTATTCTTTAAGGAGTTATTGTGTAAGGTATCTGATCCAGGTGGATATCGATGGCCACCCACCTTTTCCAAATGGCTCAAAATAGTTTTCTGGCAATTTTGGCAATTTACTATTTTTAGCAGGTTTTAACTTCCGGGGCCATTTTGAGAGTCCAAATGAAGGTTTTTCAAGATCGAGGTTTGATAGCCGAAGCCATATTGAGCCCCCAAAATGAATCTCCTCGATGATACCTTTTCAACGAGCTATCACACGCCTAAAACGGAGATCATGTGCAACAGTTAAGGCCCCGGGAAGTTGATGTACTCACTTACCCAAACGGGGCCCACATGACTTTTGGCGCTTCATCTCCTAGGGTTAGGTTTTTGAATGTCTAGGGTTTTTGGCATTCCTTCTTATTGTAAAAAGGCCTTCAGAGCCTCATTGTAATCATCTTCATGCAAATGTGAGTAGCCGTCACATCTCTTCTCAGAGATAAGCTGCCACCATTATAGCGAGTCTTTCACTCTGTATTTTTACAGTCTCTGTACATTTCTTTCATTAATAGAAATTGTGTATTACTATATCTCTGTTTTTATGGTTGCATCTTTGATATATTTCTATTATATTATTGGATATACGTGATATCTCTGTGCATTTATTTATTATATCTCCGCTCTCAATTTGTGCCAAAAATAATATGGATCGGTATCTATCTTGGATTTGTGCTCCATGCTCACATTTTGTACATGGTGTGTACTTCTGGAGAGAGAACTTGGATAGAATGAAACACATCCATTAGTTGATAAATCATTCTAAAATTTGTACCGGAAACACTGTGGATTGTCCTCTTTCAAATGACACTTATCTCACAGAAGTTGGATATTCTCTGAAGAAGATATGATTGTTTTCCCTGGAACACCTGTTTGAGACTAGTTACAGGACTAGTAAAAAATCCCTATATTCCATAGGGTATATCTCTGAAAGTGTAACTTTCCAAAACCTAAAATTGTACCACATGTACCTCTCTATGTCTTCTAAATAACCTCAAATTTGATCTTTCTGAAATGGCACCAAAAACAAGTTATAGTGAAAATTCCAAGATGACTTTCTTGAGGAAGAAAAACCCTAGGATCGATGCTCTGATACCAAATGTTATGATCCAAATGCTTAAATTATCATTAAAAAAATAGAATTACACACAATGTACAATAATGTTAGCATGGAGCACAACTCCAAGATAGACAAGTTACACAATGGCTTCTTAAACAATAGAATAACCTCCTCCAAATAAAAAAATGCATTCATACATCACGATTCACATGTCTCAATAATGAATACATGATCTCTTTATATACCTATTCACACCTACACCTGAGTCCTCTTTACTATTAGGATGACCCTATTGCATATATATTTACACATTACATGTAAATTTATCCCCATATATTGCCCCCCTTGGGGCCATATCATATACATTTAACCCTATATATTCCCCCTTTGGGTCAAACATCGACTTGATGTTGGGACAAAGATTTATTAAGGGTGAGGAAATGTTGTTTATAATGTATTTAAAATGTATACAAAATTGGGCTTAGCACGAATTTTAATTCCACATTTGTGTACTTGATGTCCAACATAAAATATTATGTCGTCATTTGAAATATCTTGATCTATCTCCATCGACTCGTTTCATTCCTGAAATACACAACAATGAATACAATTTTCAGTACACATTTAAATCATTTCCAAAAGAAAGAATCAAATCCATAAAAATATGATTCATTAATATCTTAAAGAATTCCCATCAAAAAATATGTGTTCATCAAATTTGTGTGAATGTCATACCCTCTAATAATAGATGTGAAACTTATAAAACACCCGAACAAATGCTAATAATTTTTATTCAACCATGTTGGGACAATGCTTTATTAAGGTAAGGAAATTTTGTGTACCTATCTACCACTTATTTTGTACATTGCAAGGGGAGAGAGACGAGAGAAGATTTTAAATTCATATTTAGGTGTCCATATGAGGTTCCATGTGGGTCATCAATACTTCCCTAGATAAATTAGCTAGATCGAAATATCTGGAGAACCATTCCACCCATGAAATGCTACAGAGTCTAATTGGGCCTCTAAGGCGGGTTTGGTTCCTATTTTTGAGTTAAAGGGATTTTGGACCCCTCAACAGATACTAGATAGCTATTCATTATATTTTTCATTGTAAATGACTCATGATGATGCGACACATTTATATATTTGATGTCATTTTGTATTGGTTGTCCACTTTCAAGTCCTTGATTGGACAATTATCAGGTTCGGGATTGAGTATTGGCTTGGATGTACATTGTTTTTTATTTGGAATCCATAGAATCACATATATATTTTTTTTCCCATATTTATGTGCCAATGTGTTTATTTGATATTGTTGTTGGTTGAAATGTTGAAAATTTTGAAAAATAAATAAAATATTTTGTATTTTTTAATCTCTGTCCTAGTTTGTTGATTTTTTCACCAATGTTGTCGATAAGTTACATTCTAGACCCTTAGATATGCTTTTCCAATGCCAATTTTTTCAGCGATGGATATAACTATTAGTAAAATATCAAACCTAAATACATCTGTGATCATTGAATAATAGGTTTGCATATCATTTTCTAGCCTTTGAATCCTATTCTTAAAAGACCTAGTCAACGTGGAGATGGTTGTGATATTTGTTATTGATTGTTGGTGTAAGACACCACACAATAAGATTATATAATGCTACTATTAAATCTATTATCTCTCCTTCAACCTTTGCACTTCAAACAATAAATTTTGATTGCAATAGTAAAGATGTTTAGATGGATTACTAGTGAAATTATGGAGTTTTCAAGAAAGACATTATTTTTACTCATAGCATATAGTTGTCATTGTTAAGGGTTGTGTTTATGTATGCATGCTCTTTTACAATGCATAGCTTAAATCATAACAAGGTCTTGATGTTTCTCTTAGCATGCACTTACTCAAGTCATACTAGATATGGTATTATTTAAAGTGGGATAGATTATTATGTGTCCCCTTGAGAGCACTAATTTAGGGGATATTTCTAGGAACTTATTTGCAAGTGCCCAGGAGTGCACATTATCCTAGCATAGTGAGGAAGGAGTGCACATTATCCTAGCATAGTGAGGAAGGCTATTGGGAAAAGATACCTTAAGTGATAGGCCAATTGAAAGTTGTGAGTAATCTTGATAAACACTTTTTATTTGTGACTTCTAATCTAAAACAAAGTCCTTATTAGTCTCCAAGTTGATTATATTATGGTGAACTCTAGATCCCTCTATAAGCCTTTAAGACCAATAAAATTATTTGTTGAAAGTGAACTAGATAGTAGCTCTTGTTCATAATCACACTACAATGCATCATCAAAGATAGAGGCACTTTCTACAACTCATTATGAGGGAGATGTGTAATTCCTTTTGTGCTCAACATGGAGTTACATATGGCATTTAAGAAAATATTAATAATAATAAAATCCATAAATATGTATATCAACTTTCACTATTTTTTGTTGTTCATAATTCATTTATGAATGAAGAAATGGATTCCTACAAAAATAATCACTTAAATCTACTAATCCAACAATTTCTAGCAGGGTAAATATCCCCTAAAAAATATTCATTTTGTAAAATGTAAATATCCCCTAAAAAAATATTCATTTTGTAAAAAATTTAGCCTACCGCTAAATAAAATATTTCAATGCCCATCTTCACTAAAATATTTCAATATCAACTTTATAAATATATAGAAAGAAAGAAACATTTCCTTTAATTAAAACGTTTTAATAGTATACTACTTAGTATTTTATATATATATATATATATATATATATATATATATATATATAATGGATCTACTTTGATTATTAGCCATTCTATTTAAATTTAAAAAATATTTTTATTGTTAATATATTAACTTCTCTCTTCTCATTACAAACCACTTACCTCAATCAATATTATATAATAAATATCTGTATTTCAACAATTTACCATATCATATCAATATTTCAATAATTTAACATAGATATTATCTAGGACAGCAACATTTTTTATATTATATAATAAATAACTATATTTCAACAATTTACCATATCATATCAATATTTCAATAATTTACCATAGATATTATCTAGGACAGCAACATTTTTAAAATTATTGTCGGATTTCTCAATGTTTAAGGAATGCGTATATACTTAAATAAATAAATAAATAATATATATATATATATATATATATATATATATATATATATATATTTCCCATAAAACTTGCGTTAAATAGAAATTCAAAGAAGATTCCAATTGCTTAGAATTCAGCTTAGAAAACAGTTGCCAAACATACGAACAATTATGGTAAATGTGTCATGTATATCGCATGAAGATGAGACCACAAATTACATATTTCTAATAATGTAAAGGTGACGGGGCAATGAATTCAAAGAAATTTTAAAACTGGTGGGGTAACATTAATGGTATATACACATGTAACATACCTTTCCAAAAAGAGGTGAAATCAGCCCACCGAGATAGACAGTCAACAACCCCACTGCAACTATTATAGCAGTGCCCTCAACAACCCATTTTATTGATGAGTTTACATTGAAAAACGTCTCATCATTAAGAACATCTGAATCTTGGCCTGCTGTGCCCTGTCTGCTCGCTGTTGCATTATTGTGAGGATCAAACCATGATGCAATCTCAGTAAGCTTCTGCCTTCTTGCTGTAGCTACAGCATCTGCACGAAGATCAAGTTGTAACTCGAAGTGTGCTGAAGTAACCTCTCCAGCAGCCGTTCTCAACGTCAATGTTGCACGCTCCTTAAGGGCTACCAATATTTCTATTTGATCAGCTAGCCTTACATTCACTGGTGGACTTCTACATATTTCACAAACAATTGATCCTCGATTTATAAACCACCGTAATGCACAAGAATAGTGTGCTAAGGCAAGATCACTTTTGCATAAACAACCCAGCTCAATGAGACCATCATGACGCCACAAGCATGGACCTGCTTCTAAGTCAGTGCTATTGAAAACACAGATTGCTTCCTCAGGACTCTTATGCTGCAAAGAGTTGGCAATGCTGCCTTCCTTCTTTTCTAGTCTGCCAGCATCATTTGATACTCCTTTTCTATTTCTATCAGCCATTAGAGATTTTACCTTGAGAATTTCTGAACCATTGTTTGAAGGGGCATATATGCCCAAATATTGGAGGGCGGCCTCTCCTTTCTTGTCAGTTTCTGAACACTGACATACTCTACATACATCCAGAGTATCCCCCTTGTCTGTAAGAGGACTTGCTACTCCAATGTTTTGAGTGTCGGTAGCTAAGGGCAAGCCTACATCTTCTCTACCTGCCTTAATAGGAAACAATAAATCTTCCTTCCCGTCCATTGCTCCAAAACTGATTTCGTGTAAAGAACCTAGTGTTGGAAAATTAGAGATATTATCTTGTGAATTAATGCAGCAATTTCATTTCCTACATCCTGCAATGACAGAGACTGCCTTTTAGAAAATTACCACTGGTAATTGAACCTGGGCTCCTTGAATGAAATATTTGCAAAAGCATGTCCAGCTAAAAACATTAAATCTAATTGCAATTTTTACCTACATGAAACAACAAGACCATTCTTAAATACTGCATGTTTGACTTTAAAAAACTTTTAGCTCAATTTCTGAAATCAGCGAAAAAGATAAATGAAGTTTTACCCACTTGAAACAACAAGACCATTCTTAAATACTGCGTGTTTTAACTTCAAAGAACTGTTGCTTTCATTGCTTGGAACTGAAAACTTTCTTCTGAATGTATTCAAGTCAATTCGAGGCATGTTATTTAATAATAAGTCTTCCATTATACTAGGCATAATATCTAATAATAAGTTTTCAATCATAAGAAAACACATAAAATAGTATGTTAAGTGTGTTGATTTCTGTTAATTTTGCTTCATATTCATTAGATGGACTGAATCTGTAAAGAAAACACATAACATAAAATAGTAAGTTTTCAATTATAAGAAAACACACACATAAAATAGTATGTTAAAATAGTAAGTTTTCAATTATAAGAAAACACACACATAAAATAGTATGTTAAGTGTGTTGATTTCTGTTGATTTTGCTTCATATTCATTAGATGGACTGAATCTGTAATCGAAACAAAAATTATAGCAGAGAAACATTTGATACTCAATTTTCAAAAACTCACAATTATTTCTACAACACGATTCTCTTAAATGCCCTTAAATAGTGAAAATAATCTAAATTTCTCCAGCAGACAACCAAACTAGGTCCTAAATGTGTTATCAAAATTATCATTTCCGTTATAAGTAAACACTCCTAAAATATCAAAACACGCTAAAGAATCACAACACAAAAGCAAAGATGTCGCACCACTGTAAAGACTTAAGGGATCCATCGCTTGAATCAAATTTATTGCAAAATTGTAAATTTTTATTAATTAAATTATTATTATTAATATAAAAATGGATTCACCACAGATTTAGTGTAGATTCAAACACAGATTCAATGGTTGAATCTCTCAAATATTTTATTGAAATGGAATTCTATCCATTTAAAATAAACAATTTACCTTTATATTATTTTAACCGGTAAAAAAAAACTTTACATTATTTAAACCAGTTAAAAGAAAATTTTAATAACAAATTCATAAAACGTTTAAACTACTGAAAAAAATAAAAATTTACTGAGTACAACCTATAAAGAATTATTTTTTCACATAGCAATGTTGCTTACAGACGGCCGATGGGAGTTCACAAAGTAATGTTGCTTACATACGGCCGATTGGAGTTCATTCAGCAATTAACAGAGAGATAAAGAATTCCAACAATTAAGCGAAAAATAAAGAATTCAAAACCAGAAGATTGCTAACCAGATGTTCTATCTTGAGGAAGGTGAACTGTCCTGCGAAAATTCTCCAATTAAAGGCACGACGGAAGAGCTCAAATTCAAATTGAATGTGGTTGAGGAGAGAAGTCCCACTGTAAGGGAATCTTGCAGAGGACTCCGCAAAAGCACCGGCTAAAAGAAACGACCGAAAGATTCGAAAAAAAGATTGGCTCGGCTTAAACGACCAAGAGATTCGAGAAAAAAATCGATTCAGCTTTTCCCGTAGGGCGGACCATGCTCCTTCAGTCGCCTACAATGCCAGAACCTTCCCATCTTCATCTTCTTTCTCGTAGGATGTTATCAGCTTCGGAATTTTAGATTTCCCAGCCCTCCCGGGCAGAAAAAGAAAGGAACAAGAACAAGCGGCTAACAATAATCATGCTTTAAAACTAGACGAGAATTCCGGCTTATTTAACGACTGGCAGCTCCGACTAGATCAAATGATTGCCTTATGGTCTGTTCTGTTACTGGAATGGAAAGGAAAGAGATGAAATGGACTAGTACCGAATGAATGGAGCCAGAAACCTAAAGCCATTGCTAGCTTCTGAATATATTTAACGCTGCTGTGTCATTATACATAATATTTTCTTCCTTCGTAATGGAGGCCGAAGCGGGGCCCTTGGACTGCATGCGTGTCGAACGCTGGTAAAAGTGTGGGAGGGGCTTTGTGTTCTGTTTCGCCCATTGTTTCATCACTGCCTATGGAATGATGATGTAACTGTTTATTATTTTAAAAAGTGCAGTATCCACGCCTAGTTTGGGGTGAGCCCAGTGACGTCACTTGCACGTCAACAAAATTCGGATATGTATGCAGTGTGAACGATACGTATTTTTATACAGTATTACTTTAAATGTTATATATGATTTTGATTATTTTCTGAATTTGGTTATCAAATTTCTATTATATTAAATTGTAATTTTTCATCATCAAAATTATATTTTTGAATGCATAAATGAATTCAATATTTTCAAAATCTTTTATTGTATTTAGATTATGTTATTTTTTTAAATTTTTAGTAAGATAATGAACAAAAATGATTGGAAAAATATGACCCAAAAATCCAAATCATAACATGTTCAAACTATGATTGGAAATTGTTATCCCTCTAGATATTTAAGGTTGTTATTGGAACGATGCTAGGGGCCAAAGGCCAAATTTGCAGCAAAATAATTGTGCAATTTTTGGGAAGTTTTTACCTCTCTCTCTCTCTTTATTTTGAAATTATAGGGCCTCAAACAATTTTTAGTTCAAGTGACAAATGTTCTCAACTATCAGAGACATTTGTCCACGAGTGTTTCAGACAATCAATCTTGAATGGAAGATGAAATGTTGGATCAAAGGGGAAAAAAAAAAAACATACAGGGCAGTGCTAAGAATGAATCATGTAGCCTATGGAAAATAATAGTGTGCTGAGCAATTAAGAATTCAAAAGCTCTAACAGATGGATATAGGTCAATAAAAACTTTCTTCAAACAATCAACATCTTCACACATTCAAATACATGGAGGTACCCTCTGCATATCATTTAAATGTACAAAGAATTGGTCATACATTCAGAAGAAATCAATTATGTGTCATTACAAGACATCATATAGTAACATTGAACATGGTGAATAGCTTGTTGCTTGAGATTTTATATATCAGATTTGATACAAGAAAAGAAAGAGTGGAAGGAGATGCTTTACAAGAACACAAATACTGTAAGGAAAGAATTACAGACTGAAACTTAAACACAGGAGATGAATCTTTGTTGCCTCTTGCACTTATCAACTCACTATACTCAAGGTTTTTAGTCAAACAACTCTGGTTATAAGAAACTCTTCAATTCCCCAAAGTGTCGACCTTGATAATGGGCGCCTTCTTTAATTTTTATCCTTCTCGTTCATGCCTTAAAATTGTTTCTTGAAACTACTTCCCAATTCTTGAAATTGTTTTCCAGCTTCTTGATTCTTGAGTAGTTTTCCTCTTGGTCAAATTTGGTATACCTTTACCTAGGTGAAATTCTGTTATAGAGAGAGATTATGGGGCAACTGGAAACTTGTCAGCCAAAATATACATTACGTAGGGAGGTTTGAAAGAAGATTTAGATCGCTAATATGTGATCGAGATAAAATGTGAGTCGTTGATTTTCCTTGACCAAGCCTGGAGTCGCTTAAGTATTGACGACGCCATTGTTGTCATCAGCTGGGTCTCATGGAAACGTGGTATATTTTTATTTGTTCGCGTGGACATTGATGTGGCAGAGGGATATGACATGTGTCCCCCTTTGGCATTGATGGCAACCTTGAATAACCTAAATAACTACACTATTCTATTTGGACATCCAATCATACCACTGTAGCATCCTTACCACACTTTTTCTCCCCCTTTGACATCAATGTCAAAGAAGAAACACGCTCCCCCTGAGCTTTTGCAGTACATCTCGAAGGTATCAGATATGCGACAAGAACATACTCCCCCTGACAAGGTAAAAAAATTAGACGAAAGAAGATACGACCCCCAACTTCTGACAAAGAAATTCAAATGGTGTCGCTGCTAATGGTTTAGTAAAGATATCAGCTATATGTTCTATGGAAGGAATAAATTTCAGTTGAACAACTCTGTTTGTAACATTCTCTCTGAGAAAACGATATTTGATTAGTAAATGCTTAGTCTTGGAATGAAGAACGGGATTCTTGGAGGCACTAATGGCACTATTGTTATCACAGTGATTTGGAATCAGATTAGTATAATTTACCTTCAAATCTGCAAGAGTTTGGACCATCCATAAAATCTGAGTGCAACAAGTAGCAACAACAATGTACTATGCCTTTGTAGTTGATAAGGAAATAGATCCATGTTTCTTACTAATCCATGCTACTAATGAGTCACCTAGGAAGAATGCACCTCCATTGGTGCTCTTTCTCTCATCCACACAATTTTCCCAATCAGCATCTGAATAGACCGATAGTTGAAAATTTTGATTCCTAAGATACCATAGGCCATAGTCCATTGTCTGTTTCAAGTATCTGAATATTCTTTTGACAGCTAACAAATGACTTTGTTTAGGTGCGGCCTGATACCTTCCTACCAGTCCAACAGCATGCATTATGTCTGGATGGGATTTTGTGATGTACAATAGGCTACCTATCATAGACCTATATGAACTCTTATCAACATCAGGTGAGTCATCATTCTTGCTTAACTTACATCCAGTGACCATAGGTGTGTTCATAGGTTTAGAATCTTCCATTTGAAACTTTTTAAACATTTCTCTTAGATATTTTTCTTGAGAAAGAAATATTCCTTCAGACTTCTGAGTAATTTGTAGGCCAATAAAAAATGAAAGTTCCCCTGTCATAGACATTTCAAATTTAGACTGCATGGCAGAAGCAAACAATTTTACCCGTGAAGCATTATTACTACCAAAGATGATGTCATGTACATAGACCAACACAATGAGCAAATCATTACCCTATGTTTTGATATATAAATTGTTGTCAATTGTTCCTCTCTTAAACCCTTTATCTTAAAGATATGTATCTAGTCTGTGATACCAGGCACAAGGAGCTTGTTTCAATCCATATAAGGCTTTCTTTAGCTTGCAGAAAAAGTTAGGGTTATCTGACAGTTGGAAACCCTCTTTTTGTTCCATATAGACTTCTTCTTTTAGATCTCCATTTAGAAAAGATAACTTGACATCCATTTGATAGATTTTAAACTTCTTATGACAAGCATAGGCAAGAAACATTCTAATAGATTTTAATCTTGCTGCAGGCGCAAATGTTTCATAAAAGTCTAGTCCTTCTATTTGAGCGTATCCTTTGCAGACCAATATAGCTTTATTTCTTACAATATTTCCTTGCTCATTCATCTTATTTTTGTAGACCCATTTTGATCCTATTACATTTTTATCTATTGGCCTAGGATCAAATTCCCAAGTTTCATTCTTTTCAATCTAGTCTAGTTCCTCATTCATTGATTTTAACCAATTTATGTATTTACTGGCCTCATTGAAGTTCTTGGGTTCCACCATGGATATGAAGGCTATATTTGATTGCTCAGTGTTTTTTATTATCCTTCTCCTGGTTTGTACACCTTTGTCTTTTTCACCAATTATCTGACTTGCAGGATGATTCTTTTGAGTAATTCTAGAGGAAGAATTTGATGTTGTCTGTTGATTTGAGTTTGCCTGAGTATTTGCATCTTCATCTGACTCAAATTATTCTTGTTTTGATTCTTAGACCTATTTAGCTTCAACTTCATCTATATCCTTTTTTGTTGATTCAGTATTGTTCACCTCTCTTACTGGAATTCCTTCATCAACTTTTATGTCAATACAGTCAACCAATTTATGCATCCTCTTATTATAGCATCTGTATCATTTACGGTTTGTAGCATACCCTAAGAAGATGCCTTCATTAGCCCTGTCATCATACTTTCCAAGGTTCTCACTATTATTTTTTATGTAGCACTTGCTCCCAAAGACTTTGAAGTGTTTGATTGAAGCAGGTATTCCATACCATAGTTCATAAGGTGTCCTGTCACTGTGTGGTATGAGGTGGGATTTGTTAAGAACATGGATTGTTGTGTGTATTTCTTCTACCCAGTAAGTTTGACCAATGTTCTTCTCATTCATCATTGACCTGGCCATTTGTTGCATGGTTCTGTTTTGCCTCTCAACTACTCCATTTTTCTATGGAGTTCTTGGGATTGTGTATTCTCTTTTGATGTCATTTTTATCATAGAATTCCTTAAAATCACTTGACATAAATTATCCTCGTCTATCTAATCTTACTTCCTTTAACCTCTTACATGTTTGATTCTCAATTAAAGCCTTAAATATCTTAAATTTCTCAAATGCTTCAGCTTTTTCTTTGAGAAAAGCAACCCAAGTAAGTCTAGAGTAGTCATCAATGATCAACATAAAGTAGTTTTTCTTCCCTATTCCATCCTGCCTTGATGGTCCACATAAATCCATATGAATTAATTGAAGTGGTTTCTCTATTGAAGTAGAGCTCTTGGATTTAAACTGAGTCATGGTTAGCTTTCCTACTTGGCAGGGTTTACACATAGAGTTTTGTGGCTTAGATATTCTTGGAAGATCTTTTACTGCCTCAATATTTTTGAGCTTGATTAAGTGGTCAAAGTTTAGATGTCCAAGTCTCCTATGCCATAACTAGCTTTCATCATGTTTTCTTAGATGACACTCTTATCTATCTTCTTTTAGCACATATACATTATGATTTGTCCTTGTGCCTTTAGCCACCACTTGTCCTGAGTTTATAGACTTTATGTTGCAATCCTTGGAAGTGAACACCACTTCACATCCTCTGTCACACATTTGACTTACACTGAGAAAATTATTTTTCAACCCATCCATAAGCAAAACATCCTAGGCTTTTCCTTTACCATTACTCAAACTCACCATCCCTTTACCCTCGATTTTACTAAGAGTATCATTTCCAAAGGTTACATTTCCTGATTTTCTTTCACTTAGAGACAAAAACTTACTTTTGTCTCATGTCATATGTTTGGAGAATCCACTATCAATATACCAGGGGTTCTTTTGTCTTTGAGATGAAAACACTAATCCACACTTGTCATTTTCTTTCTTCTTCCAAACCTTGATGTTTTCAACAGAGGGAATCAGATCTGATTCATAGTTCCATAAGCAACAGTCTGCAGCTTTATGTCCATAATTATGGAAGGTGTAACATTCTAGTTCAATGAATAAGGGATCATAATGGTTTTTATTCTTAACTTGTGTCCTTTTCCCGGCCATCACATGGTTTGCAGTCTTTGATTGTTTGTTACTTGGTTGTCTCATTCTTTTTTGTGAAAGATATCTATTCCTCGAGTGTTTTGATTGCTCGTATCTAAATCTTAAAGAACAGTTTACAGCTTTGTGAGCAAAGTTAGAACAGAAAAAACAATATCCATAGAAAAATCCTTTGTACCTGGAAAATGGTTGTCTTCTTTGAGCAGATCGATTTCTTTGTTCTACAGATTCAGTTCTGGCACTTTTTCTTTCACTCTTCCTTGGCGGTTGATTATCTTCCTCTGCTTCTCCATATTTGTTGTTGTCAATGAATGTAGACTTGACAAACTTGATGGATTCTTTCTTGCTTGGCTGACTATAACTTGATCCTTATTCATAACCCAAACCAGTTTTGAAATTTGGATTCCTCTGCTAATTCATAATGGTGGTTAATCCTTCTAAGGCTTTAATGCTTGGAATATTTTGGAGATACAATGCTTTGAACTTCTCCATCTCTTTTCTGGTTTTTACTACCTCTTCTTCCAAGGCTTCACATCTTGCCTTCTTCTCTGATAATTGTTGTTTCAAAATGTCCTATATTTTCTTTGCCTCTTCTAACTCCACTTTCAGCAGGGCAAAGTCTTTATCAGGTTTTTTAGCATTATTTTCAAACTGTATCAACAATTGTTTTTGTTTTCTCTTCTCGAGTCTGAGTCTGTCCATCTCTTCTAAGGAACTGATTAGTTCACCTTCCATATCAACCACAACTTCTTCATTATTAACATCAATTCCTATTTTTTATTAACATAATCCTCTTTGTCCATAAGAACAAAGTCATTAACCTTATCTTCACCATCGGAATCACTATTTGTGTCTCTTGAAGAATCATCATTGTTTACACAAACTTTTTTTTTTATCAAATCTCTTGGATTTATACTTCTCTTCACCTTCAGAGTTCTGATCCTTCTTCTTGTGTGGACACTTAGATGCAAAGTGACCTATCCTTCCACAGCTAAAAACTTTGAAGGGAAACTTGTCTGATCCTTTATTTAGTCTTCTCACAAATTTTTCTTCGATTTCATCAGGCTCGAAATCCTCATTCTTATCTTCTTTAAATGATTCTTCTCTAGAGGTGGGATTATCTTTAAATATCCTCATTTCATATGTAGTCAACATTCCTAGAAGTTTATCAAAATACAAGGCTTTTAGATCATTAATTTCTTTTATAGAAGAGACCTTCAGATTGAACCTATCTGGCAGAGATCTCAAAATCTTCTTAACTAAATAGGGTTCCTCAATTTTTTCACCAAGTGGTTTCATTGCATTTACTAGTTCTTCAACTCTCAGAAAGTACTTTCCAACAGTTTCATCCTCTTTCATCTTTAGTTGCTCAAACTATACTCTGTATGTTTGAAGCTTGGCATCCTTTACCTTCTCATTACCTTCATAATTGTTAATGAGTTTGTCCCACATTTATTTGGCAGTTTCTAAGTGCATAAATTTTACAAATTATGCTTCTGCAAGCCCACTCATAATAGCATTCATAGCCTTAGTGTTGAAGCTGAATTCTAGCTTGTCATCCTTATTAGCTAGTAAAACTAGCTTTACATAACCAGTCTCTACCATATCCCAGACATCTGCACCTAGCGCCATTATTTATGTTCTCATCCTAACTTTCCAGAAGGCAAAGTTTGTTCCATTCAATAGAGGAGCCTTATTAGTTGAAGTTCCTTCATGGCTTGAAATGTTTAAGCTTCCTAATCTACCTTTAGATAAAAGGAACCTGCTCTGATACCAATTGTTGGACAATTGAGAGGGGGGGTGAATTAGTTGTTACTGCGCTTAAACAATTATAACCATTTTTAAACTCTTCACAAAACACTCAATGACGATCTCAATGATGAAAGGAAGTAAGAAATAGAATATTAAACATCAATCGCACACATGAAATATACAGAGACAGATATTTCCCGAGGAAACCCATAAAGGGAAAAACCTTTTTTTCTTGATATGATAATTATTTTCCGTACACTATCATTCTTATGAGTACCAACTCATAATGCAGCTACCACCTCTGTTTTGCAAGCTGCTACTTGATGAGAGCACCAACTCTCTAGCTTCTCTAGCACCCACTAGAAGGAAGAACCAACTCCTTGAGTGCTCCAACACCAAATGGATGGAAGCACCAACTTCTAGTCATACAGGCACCAACCTGTATATCAGAGAATCAATGTTCTCCCTTGCACCACATTGTCACCCTAGTTTCTCTGGCTGCAACCAGATGGAAGCTACAACTTCCTGTGTTCAAGCACCCACTTGAAACTCAGAGGACAAGAGTCCTCCCTAGCACCTCCCTTCCACCCTAATTAGAAAAACTTCGTTACTGAAACTCATTACAGTGATACAATGTTTATCTATAGCTTACCAGTCTCATCATCATTCTGTTGCACTGTTATGCTCTGCCTACATCAGTGTCTTCCTACTCGCATTCTTCTTTGATATTTATATTATTCTGCTTTGTCTTTGCACGCACACCTCAGCTTCCCCTATCTCTCTCTCGGATATGCATTTCTTTTCTATGTGCTACGCCTCTTCTGTGTGTTTCAGTTGTTGTACATAGCCTGCTTTTACCCGCATGAATAACTCTCTATAGAAGAACCTTCCACTTCTCCTTTTTGTGTATACTTAAAGTGCCAAGTCCTCTGCCAAATCATCCAGCTAACTCTTCATCCCCTTTGGCGGTTACGTTGAGTTTGTTCTTCATCCATGGCCCTTATTCTGAGATTGTTCATCATTAGTGGTCGTTCCTGATATTATTTAGCTTTTATGGCAGCTATAGTCTTCGACGCTTTTCCATCTGTCAAGGGTCTCTATGATGGGTCTGCATTCCATTGGAAGTTACCTCGAGACTCTTCATCTTCTCTAGCGATCACCCTGAGATTCTTTGAATTCTCTGGTAGGTGCAACCAATCATTTTCTACAGTTACAATCAGTCTGTCTCTAGCTGTTACTGAGAGAACCTCTGTGCACTCTTGTATTTGGTGCCTTTTTCCCTCTCTGAGAAATCTACACAGTGGGTGCTAGCTCTTCTTTCTAAGCCACTACCTTCCACATGATCACGACTGTGACCAGATGCCTATCCAACAGGCACTTCACGACTTCGCATTTCGGGTTATCCAGTTGTGAGTCACCTTGGTTTTCCTGATTCACGAAACTCCGAAATGGAGCCTAGCACCACTAGCTCCTTCCCTTCTCTTCCACTGATGTGACCACTGGCTGTGACCATAGGCCTAATAAAAAAGGTGTTTCACAATTTCGCGTTTCACGAGTTTTGCTACGAGTCACTCTGACTCTTCCAACTCCGGATCACTAAATGGAGCCTAGCAACTTGCAAGGTCCTTCTTCATGTGACCATCGGTGGTGATCACCAGCTACGCCAACAGGCGCTTCGAGATTTTTCATTTCAGAGATTCTGCAGCGAGTTGTCTCCAAACTCCCTATACGCGAAACTCTGAAATGGATTCATATCAGATCAACGGTCGAGGTCTCTCCCTCTGATCGAAGGCTGCGATTAAATCATGATTTTGTGTTTCGTGATTTCTTGTTGTGAGTTGCCTCGAATATATCAACTGGTGAAACTCTGAAATGCTTCATATCAGATCAATAGTCGAAATTTCTCAGTGATCCGATGACTATCCTCCGCCCCAGGACTTCAGCCTTCAGGACTTTGGGGGAGCGTTGATGGTAAAACCCCCGAATCAAAACTCCCAGAGTGATGTAACTCTTGTGTCACTCAATGATGTGTCATGAGCCAAGCAGCTGCCATGTGTCACTCGAATTTGTGATTTCCACGTACCTGAAATGTCGAATCAACTTGACACTTGTCATTGTCTGATCATCCCACATGTCCTTGCTGATGTAGTCTGCCACCTATCCTTGTTATCATGGTCTACCATGATCTGATGGTCATATCTCTCTAGCCATCCAACGACTAAGATCAAATCGTGATTTCGTGTTTCGCGACTTTGTGAGTTCTTGCAACTTTGCCTTTAACTTTCCCAGTTCGTGAGTTAGTGAAATGTTGATCACTCACCACGTGTCCTATGGCTCCAACGGCCAGGATTGTTTCGCGACCTCACATATCGCGAGTTAGAGGATAGTACTCATCCTTATACTCTTAGTTATACATGATCTGACGATTGTTGGTCCTCGGTGCTCAGAACCAACATCTAAAATTTGTTCTCCTCTTCTGCGCACTCCTCCTGTCTGAATTCAGATCTGATGACCATTGGGAATTCGGAATGGGTGATCCAACGATCACTGTTGCTCCTCCTCTTGAGCTTACACTTTTGTTATTTCCATGCCATCATCACTGCGTTGTTGATCTTGCTATCATTGGCAAACAAGTATACTCTCGTCGTGTTGATCTTTCCATCAATGAAAATCAAGCATACTCTGCCTTTTGTCTATAAATATGCCAACATATATATCACATTCCTTAAGGCTATCTTGGGTCTAACTTCTCCAGGAATATAAGCCCCAAAAGAGTAGTGACAATGTGTATCTATGAATATAATTCTACTTTTCATAATCCCTCCTAATCTAAGTTAACAACATCCCAATGTGCTCTACAAAACAATCCCAGTGTAAGGATTAAAAACTTAGCAGTGATGAGGACCATTTACTAGCTTGAAAAACAACCACCATGAGGACACATTATAAAAATAATATAGGAATAAATCGTCATTTGGACACATTAAAAATAATGTTGAATACACCAGGTCGACACATTATAAAATGATATAAAAATAAATGGTCGTGTGGACACATAAAAAAATAATGTTTAAAAACACCAGGTGGACATATTATAAACTAATATAAAAATAAATCGTCGTCTAGACACATGAAAATAATAATAAATAATAGTAGGGAATCCCGTGGAGGGTGTGTACCCATTTAGTCTCGTATTTTACACATTCTCGAGTTATCGTCAGCCCAATAAGTCAAAAACCACGACTACAGTCATCACCGAAGGATTGGAACTTGAGTCCAAGTGTCAACACCAAGAGAGTATCCAAGGTAAGCTCATGAGTCTTTCCATTATACACTACGCGTAAGCTATAGGAAAGGCGTTGAGGATGGCGCCATACATGAAGGAAAACTCATAAAGCGAAACCAAGGAAAATTCGAAGCAACGAATGTTCTAGGAGAAAGAAAAAATTTCACAATAAAACAAATCGATGAGGGTTGAGGCAGCGAAAACAATCCAGTCACACGAGTCAATAAATCGATGAGTCTACGGACTGAAATGTCTTGGGCAGAAGGGTTGCAGGAAGGATTAAGAAGGTCAAGAGACAAGCCACCCATGGAAGCGAGTGTTATATAGGCAATCATAACCATAAATGTTTCTTAAATAAACTGAACATTTTTTTTTTATTTCATTGAACAAAATAATCAGATTTGGAATGGGTTTCTTTTACATGCCAAGATCCTCAATTAGATCTCAAGGATATTAACAAACACATCAATTCAACCAGAATTATAATACAGTAACAGTAGAATTATATAACTCGATTATAATTAAACCTTCACATAATTACAACTTTCAAGGTAAGAGTTATTGTAACTGAGGCGACGAAATCGAAGATGTCCCTCTGCACTTGCACTCCGTCTAGATCCTAACTTGCTAGCCGTGAATACTCACTACTACATATTGAAAAATTTGCGACGAAAGTGCTCTTCCATTGCAACATGCAAGAGAAAAAGTTCAATTTTTCTAAATCCACCCTGTATTCATCGCTATCTCGACGCATGTAGTTTGACTAAATTATTATGGTCAATGTTCGTCTCAAGAGCGACGAATGTAGTTTGTCCGTCACAAGAGCAACGACTGACCTAACCTTAAAATTGACCGTTAAAAATGACCTAAAATAAATAGGTAAAAAAAAGAAATATTTTTAGGTCACGGTCGTCGCAATTGCGATGATAGTGACCTAAAATTGGACTATAAATATATGATGATTTAAAGATGTTGCGACAATCTTTCTATAACAATGACGGTTCTGAAAGACTATTTTTGTGCGGAAGAATGTCGCAGAATGTTGTTAGAGGTGGGGAAAAAAGTAAAGCGGGTGAAAAGGGTGATGGTAGATGTTATTGCCCTTGTAAAAAATGCTGCCTCAAACATCTCGTAAGAATTTTAATAGAAACAGCTACAAAACATTGTAGGAAATATGGGCACATTGATGGTGGATCGAATGAATATCATCCCATGGTAATTAGCTATATATTCATTATTTTATTTTATTTTCAATTTGATATAAAATTATATATATATATATATAT